>WNWU01000047.1:8595451-8611979 GCA_012654045.1 Ptyas mucosa | reverse complement strand
TCCTTCCTTCCTTCCTTCCTTCCTTCCTTCCTTCCTTCCTTCCTTCCTTCCTTCTTTCTTTGAATTTTATAGGACTTTTCAAGTATGTCTGACATCAAACTTTCCTGCAGTTCTAGCCAGGAGCTTCTGGAAGACCGAATGAGAATTCAGTTTATGCGTTGGAGGTAAAACCTAAAAGATTATTCTACCCCCCCCCCCCAAAAAAAATCAACAGAACAAAGTGAACAAAATATAAATGGCATTGCCACTGGCCAACATTTTCCAGATCTTTTTATATAAATAAATAAGAATAAATGCCTTTCTGAAAAGATGATACTATTCAGATTAGGACTCTGAAGATACTTTTTTAAAAAGAAAGGCTTTTAGAAAGTGAATTTTGGATTTCGGTGGCTTTTGTACAAATACTAAAAATTTATTTCTTTTTTTTTTTAAAAATTAATTTTTATTTTTAAAACTACAGGACGTGACATACACAAACACAAAACATATATTCCCTTTTTACAACAATTTTGCAGCGGTAGTCTTCTCTCATTTACATTTCCCCCTTACTCTTCTTTAAATATATTTTCCTTATTGTCCCATTTCCCCATATTTCTATATATATTCCTTCACATATAATACTATAACTATCAATTATTTTACAAACATTTATCTCGTTGTGACCTTCCCTCGTTCCATTCTTATTTATTACTTCTAGTCTCCAGCCAATTATACCATTTGCTCCATACTGCATAGTAATCTGTATCTTCTTTTTCTTTTATCTCCTTCGTTAATTTGTCCATCTCAGCACAGTCCAGAATTTTCCTTATCCGTTCTTCCTCAGTTGGTATCTTATCATTTTCCCAGTTCTGTGCATATGATATTCTTGCAGCCGTTATTATATGTAAAATTAGATCTTGCATTTCTTTAATATGTTTTCCTAATAAATAATCCCAACAGAAATGTCTCCGGTTTCTAATCTATGGGCTGGTCCATTATTTCTTCCAACCATTTTCTGATTTTCGCCCAGTACTTTTTTGCAAAATTTATTTCAATACACCTCATGTTTTCCAGCCAAACTCGGGTATATCCTGTTACAAGTGACATGAGAAAGGACGCCATGCAGGAAAGGGTGGATAAAGTGAGGAACAGGTAAGACTCAATAGGAATGAAATGGTTGGATTAGGGCAGTGCTTCTCAAATAGTGGGGCGCGCCCCCCGGGGGGGGCACGAGGCTCCATAAAAGGGGGCGCGTTTGACCTCGGCATCTGATTGGCTGTCCAAAACCCTTGTGACACGAGCCTGTCGGAGCCATCTTTAGTGTGGGACGTCCGTCCACACTTACTTTGTTGCCCGACGGATGTGCGCCCAATTGATGCTCAAATGACGGACAATGACCTTCTCTTGTGAAACATAACGCTGCCCCAATTAATCAAACTTGCTAAAGAAATCGGGCTACCGCTGCTGATATTTGCATCGAGAGTGAGCATTAAGCCAGTACATGTGACTGCGCAGGCTCCTCCCTTTCAAGGAGAACAGACCTTTTTCTAATAATGATACTATTTACAGTCGCGCGGGGGGCGCGAAAAATGTTTTCTTCTTCCTAGGGGGGCATGACAGAAAATAATTGAGAAGCACTGGATTAGGGTCAGAATACAGAATAACAGATTTGGGAGGGACCTTGGAGGTCGTCTCATCCAACTCCCTGCAGGAGACCCTATAACAATGATGGCTAACCTTTTTGCTGTTGTGTGCCAAAACTGGGGGAGACCACGGGAGGGTCATATGTGTGCATGCCCACACCCATAATTCAATGCGCCCCACCCCCGTGCATGCATGTGTGACCCCCTCACGCTCCCCCTGCTTTTGGCACGCGATGGCCCAGTGGGCCTGGCAAACCTGCTTTTTGCCCTCCCCAGGCTCCAGAGGCTTTCTAGGAGCCTGGGGAGGGCAAAAACAGCCTTCCCCACACACCCCCAGAGGCCCTCTGGAGACCGGAAATGGCCCATTTCCCGACTTCCGGTGGCCCCAAAAATCAGCTGGCTGGCACACGCATGCATGCTGGAGCTGAGCTAGGGCAACGCTCGCGTGCCCACAGATATGGCTCCGCGTGCCACCTGTGGCACGCGTGTCACAGGTTCGCCATCACGGCCCTATAACCTCCAGTGATGGAGCACCCACAACTTTCGGAGGCAAGCCGTTCCATCGAATAGTTGTTCTCATTGATAGGAGATGTCTCCTTATTTCAAGGTTGGATCTCTTGTTGATTAGTTTCCACCTGTTACTTCTTGTCCCGCCCTCAGCAATAGCAATAGCATTTACACCACTTCACGGTGCTTTTACAGCCCTCTCTAAGCAGTTTTCAGAGTCATCCTCTTGCCCCCAACAATCTGGGTCCTCATTTTACCCACCTCGGAAGGACGCAAGGCTGAGTCAACCTTGAGCCTGGTGAGATTCGAACTGCCAAATTGCAGGCAGCAGAAGTAGCCTGCAGTTCTGCACTCTAACCACTGCACCACTGCAGTTCCTCGGGTGCTTTGGGGAATAGGTTGACCCACTCTTCTCCGTGACAGTCCCTCAAGTATTGTTCAATTTCATTTCACTGCTTAAGCATACAAAGTTTGGGCACCAATTACCGTACCCGTGTTTCATTTAGTAGGGCATTGATTCCATGCTAACGGTACTACTTTACCTTTCAGTGTCTCCAGAGTGATGTTCCAGGCATGTTCGGATGCTGAATATAGCCTATCTGATAGTGATCTCCATGTCTCAATATCCACGACTTAGACATGACCACCAGGTAGGACTTTCATCCATTTGCATTCTTCTCCCTTGGCTGCCCTTGTTCTGTCCCCGTCTCACACACGCACACAAACAGTCAGCCGGGGGTTAAATAAAATTTGCAGACAATAAATTCCTTCGATAACAGGATTGGCAGCAACCCAGTAGCTGCTTGCCAAGAACTTTACTCACAGAGGGAGGTGTTCCTCCTCTGTCAGATAAACCAAAACAAATACACAAAGTCAAAGAATTGTCAAGTCCAGTCCATATTAAATCCAAGGCAGGCAGATAACGTAGTTTTAGAGATACAATGCGCCTCGCTAGTTGTTTAGCTTTGTCCATCACAGAGCCTGAATGGCCACCACACCCCCTTTTATCCCCTGTGGGGTGTGGTCCAGTGACTCAGCTTAATCTCTGGCACGCCTCCTTTTCTGTTGCGTGCGCTTGTCTCTGCGACGCTGGCATGGATCCAGCCAAGACTTATCTCCGTCACTGTCCGACTGCGACTGCTCGGGGATACCTGGCTCCTGGCCAATCTCTTCTCCTTCGGGAGACACCTGAGGCATTGCTAGAGAGGAGGGTCCTGGAGAGGGAGGCCTGGCCAACTCCTCTCCTTCACTTTCGAAGCCTTCTCCCTCCGATACGAAGGGCTCAGGGGTCGGAATCACAACAGCCCTGATGTTTTCATGTGTAGATGTAGGGTTCTTTCTTATTAACCATCTCCAATTTTGTTTTTGTTTTTTTAATTCCAAAATGGTCCTTTGATGTTGTGGTACTTGAAGGCAGAGAGGTCCGTGGCTGCCTCATCCTTTTCCCTCCCCAGCTTCTCTCTCCTTCATCTGCGACAAATTCAGATTTCTTGACATCGCTAGCCGAACAGCATGAATCCTGGAAGAATCTTAGTTTAATTTACTTTGTCTTGGTTCTTGGTTTGCACATTTTTGAACGATGAATAAAAACTCCTAATGTTAAAAGTGCTTTCCCAAATGTCTCTTTTTTCCCCCCTTTTAAAGATGACAGCAATTAATTCAAGTGGGTTTTCACCGGAGGTGTTCAAAAATAGATTTCAGCCCTGAAGTTGGCCAAGCTGTGGCCATTTTCTTTTGTAGCTTTTCTCTAGGAAATATTTCTTCTCACGGCTTCAGGGTTGACACAGCCTGGAGCGAAAGCGCCAGGGAGATAGCTGTGGTGTTGTAGCCAAAATAATATTCTTTTCCTTGGGAATCAAGGACTTTTATGCAGATCTTTAAAAGGAGGAGACTGAGGCCACCTAACAACTGAACTATCTGCTGATTGGACCATGTGACTGGAGACTCTGAGGGGGAAATGACAAAGTTTTATTTTTAATTGGGTGAAAAACCGGCGGGAACCTAGAGCCGGTTTTCCACCAAGAAGATGCCAATTTCCCAGTAACTCCTTGCTTTCTTACAAAAGAGTTAGAGTTACTGGGAGAAAATTCATAAATTGGTTAGAAATGATAACTGAGCAACATATTGAGTTCAAACCAGAAACGTGCCTTTTAGGTATATTGTCGGAAAATTATGACAAAGAAACTATTTACTTAGTGTTATATATATTGACGACAGCTAGAATTACATATGCTAAATAGGGGATGCCATGATGACATAATTAGAAAAATTTGAGATTGTGCTGAAATGGACAGATTAACTTTAAAAATTAAAGATAAAGAAGACTCAAAATATTATAGGACATGGAATAAATTTTATGAACGGATAGAGACAAAGAGGTAGAAATGAGAAGGAGGTTTACGAATGTCAATCATTGTTAGTGTGGACAACGAAGTTGAATAAAACTATGGATATAATATGGAAAAATTTGTAAATAAGCTAATGTAAGTAAAAATTTAGTTGAAGTTTTCTTTTCCTTTTTTTTTGGTTGTATTACTGTAATTACTGTTAACATAGTACAGTTATCGTTATTAGCTTGTATGTTAAGATTTACCATTGATTTCTCTCTGGCTCTGCTTTATTTGCATTGTTATGCTGACATGGCACTGTCTTTTCAATAAAATAAATTTTTAAAAAAAAGAAGATGCCAATTTGATATTTCCAATAAAATGTTCTTTGAAGAATATGCCTACCTCGGAGTTCTTATTGAATGGGGCGTATTACTTGGAATCTTGACCATAGACTGGACAACCGTTGGACTGGGATGGTAGAAGGTCTCCTGCCTTGAACAAAGGATTGGAGTAGAAGATTTCCAAAGTTACTTTCAGGCCTATGATCCTATGTTCTATGGGTGTTTGAGGCTAGCATTAATGTCTTGTATTCTTCAGATATCTAGCAGGTCTTGCACGAAAATTCCACCAGAGGGAGGTCTATGCTCATAAGAACCAAGAGATAAGGGATAACAGTGGAGGTGGAGTTGGTCATAAGAAGGGTCTTGCGTTATAGAATCTCTCTGAGTTTCTCTTCCATAAAATCCTAATTCTCAATACTAAACCATTGCGTTACTCAGACCCCGCTGGCGTTTTGTTTTAAGGCAAGATTATTCTATAATTTTATTTTATTATTCCATTTACTTAGCTGCTACAGCAGTCATAAATATGAATCCGTTGCCAAGGGTCTGAATTTTGATCACGGGGATGCCGCAACGGTCGTAAGTGTGAAAAATGATCCCCATCACTTTTTTTTCAATGCCGTTGTAACTTCAAATGGTCATTAAATGAACCGTTGTAACTCGGGGGACCGCTTGAAGAATCTCATTGATTTTGATGATGGAGATTGGCTCTGCTATTCCAGCTTTTAAGCGTTCACCTTAGAAACAGCTCTCTTCTCGTCTTTGTCAGATAAAACTCTGAATTTTGTAATCCTCATCAAACATTGCCTTGCCCATGTTTTATTACTGGCTTTCGAGCCTGAAACAGGACACTCTGAAGCATATTTGAAGGGCTGCCACAGAGAGGAGGGGGGTCAAGCTATTTTCCAAAGCACCCAAAGGCCAGACAAGAAATAATGGATGGAAACTCAACAAGGAGAGATTCAACCTGGAAATAAGAAGAAATTTTCTGACAGTGAGAAAAACCAACCAATGGAACAGAAGTTGCCTTCAGAAGTTGTGGGAGCTTTATCACTGGAGGCTTTCAAGAAGAGACTGGACTGCCATCTGTCAGAAACAGTGTAGGGTCTCCTGCTTGGGTGGGGGGGATTGGAGTAGTTGACCTACAGCAGGGGTCACCAACCTTTCGGACCTCAGGGACCACTAAATTCATAATTTTAAATCCCGCGGACCACTAATATGATCTGCCTAATGACTGGCTGGGTGGGCGTGGCTAGGTGGTCATGTGACTGGGTGGGTGTGGCCAGCTCCTCGCATCCCCGCTCAGACTCCTTAGGGCCCCAACAGGAAGCAGTTGTTGGAACTAAGCAGCCACCATGAGAAAGAGTTGGCAAAACAGCTGGCTCAGTTCAAATTGGATCTGATTGAGAAGGAGGCTCAGCAGAAGCACCTTACTGAGGACTATGAGCATAGACTTTCCAAGGAGAGGGAAGACCTACGGGAGTGCAAGGCCAGGAACCGGCGCCTGGAGGTTCAGCGGGCTGAGATGGTCAGCCAGTTCCAGGCCATGATGCAGTCCCACTGGAACGAGGCCCTCTGGCACTTCGCCACCAGCGGTGCTTCCCTCCAGCCTTCGCCCAAAGCCCCACACCAGGAGGCTAAAGCAGACCGCAAGTTGGAATTTCTGTCCTCCTCCGACCCACACAAAAAGACCCCGAAGGGGGAGACTCTCTGCAGCAACACAAACATTCATTGCATGTATCCGTCCCAGGGACCGTAGTTTGAGGACCCCTGATTTAGTGCAAGGTAAAAAATGCAAATACTTTTTCTGAGGACCACCAAAATTTTCTTGCAGACCACCAGTGGCCCACGGACCACCAGTTGGTAACCGCTGACCTACAGGATCCCTCCCAACTCTGTCAATCTGCATCTGTAAAATTTCATTACTGCAAGCAACATTTACACAACTAGAGGACTTTTCTCTTCGAAGATTCCAAGGCCTGGAAACGTATTATTCATTTGCCAGCTTTCTTTTCAGCGAATCGTCTCTTAATGATAACCCCCCCCTTCTTAATATCATGTGTGATCTCCCTCATCATTTGGGGCAATGTTGTGTGAAGCCACCTCATAATAACGCTTGCTTTTATATATTCTTTTCGTTAGCTGAACCTCTAGGGTTGCCATTAGGCAAGAATAAAAACATTAAGCTTGATTAGCAGAAATTTGCGGGAAGATCTTCCCATGGCATAGAGAGAGATATTATGCTTCCTTGCTAGTGTTTGATGACTGAGCTGCAGCAGAGGGGATGTTCTGCCCCAGCTATGAACCCCAAAGAACGCAGCACACACAAACTCTATACAAAGCTTATTTTACTCAAATAACTTTTTTTTTTTAAAAAATGATTTATATGCCGCCCTTTTCCAGAGACTCAGGGCGGCTTACAGTGCATTAAACAATAGCCTTCATACTTTTGTATATTTATACAAAGTCAGCTTATTGCCCCCACAATCTGGGTCCTCATTTCACCTACCTTAGAAAGGATGGAAGGCTGAGTCAACCTTGAGCCTGGTGGGATTTGAACTTGCAGTAATTGCAAGCAGCTGATCTTAATAACAGTGAATTAGTCCACTGCGCCACCAGGACTCTTTAGTCTTTATCATTCAAACTTAGTTTTCATCATTCAAAGGCTGTTAATGAACGGTCTTAACAGCCTACCAGAATACTAAGATAAGGTAATCACAGTCTTACTAGAGTTGGCAGAAAGCCCAGAAGCAATTTTGCAGATACGAAGGGGAGTGAACTAAAGTTGTTCTCTACAGCTTGTTGCAAACGGCGTTCCTTCTTAAATAGGCTAAGGGAGTGGCCAATTAGCCCCAAGCCTTACTCTCGAGGAGACCTCCTCCTGAGGAGCCACTCCTGCCTTTTGGCAGCTCTGCACGCCCGTGCATTGAGAAGAGGCTCCTCCTCTTCATCCTCTTCACTTAAAGGAGCTGCTGGAGGTTCTGAAGGCCCTGGCTGAATCCCTGCCTCTGGCACCACATCTTCTCCAGCCTCCTCACTATCCGACTCAAGCGCCAGCTGCACAGGCTGCTGACACAGCATCACACCAGCCTCTCATTGTCGGAATCAGCTACAATCTGCACAGGCCGCCGACGGGCCACAACAGGGACAGGGCTCGGAACAAAAGTGGAGACACAGACACACAGACACACAGACACACACACAGACACACACACACACACAGACACAGACACAGACACACTGTCTTGCTGTCACACATTGCTCAATGGTCATATTCCCAGTTATTTCAGAATCCTATTTGCGGCAGCTGGGAAAACAAGAAATGAAGTCATTAACCAGTTCAATAGGAGCTTTGTTCCCTGGGTGATTATGGAAAAGTGACATGGCAAGCTATACCTGTTCTCTGGGCATCGCCAATTTTTCTGCTGAATTAATGGAAAGTAAGTGGCCAAGATGTGTCCGCTCAGCCATGACTGAAGCATTTGTGTAGGTAAATGGGGTTGAAAAGAAACACTAATCAAGATATTTTTTTGGGGGGAGGAGGGGGGCGTCAAAAGGTTCAGCACGGCTGCTAACCACCTCTGTGGACTACTGACCAAAGTTCCTGTCGGGAAAAGCAGGATGTCAACTCTGAAGAGAACCTGGTTGAAGCCATCTTGTGCTGCCTCATAGTGGTCACGAAGCCGGCGGGGGGGGGGGGGGGGGGAGGGGGGAAGTAGATAGCCCAGCTACAGTCAAAACAAAAAGTTTTGCTGTGGGAACCAAGGTCATTGAGACAGATGGTGGTTGAAGGAGGAGAGGAGCCTGCCATCCATCTTCATTGGAGACCTTGGAGTACTCATATCTAATGATCTAAGTGCCAAAGCCCACTGAAACAACATCGCCAAAAAGGCATTAAGAGTTGTAAACCTAATCTTGTGTAGCTTCTTCTCTGGTTATATCACACTACTAACCAGAGCATACAAAACATTTGCTAGACCAATTCTTGAATACATCTCATCTGTCTGGAACCCGCACTACATTAATACAATTGAACGTGTCCAGAAATATTTCACAAGAAGAGTCCTCCACTCCTCTGCTCGCAACAAAATACCTTATGCTACCAGACTTGAAATTCTAGGCTTAGAAAACTTAGAACTACGCCGCCTTCGGTATGACCTAACCGTAGCTCATAAAATTATCTACTACAATGTCCTACCTGTAATGACTACTTCAGCTTCAACCACAACAATATATGAGCACCCCAACGGATACAAACTTAAAGTGAACTGATTGCAGAAAATACAACTTCAGCAACAGAGTGGTCAATGCCTGGAATGTACTACCTGACTCTGTAGTTTCTTTCCCAAACCACCAACATAAATTGTTTCAACTCCTACCCTCAAAACGACGCTATAGAGCACTGCACACCAAAATGTCTAGACACAAGGACAGTTTTTTCCCCGAACGCCATCACTCTGCTAAACAAATAATTCCCTCAACACTGTCAAACTATTCA
The DNA here is from genome assembly GCA_012654045.1 of Ptyas mucosa. Lineage (NCBI taxonomy): Eukaryota > Metazoa > Chordata > Lepidosauria > Squamata > Colubridae > Ptyas > Ptyas mucosa. Next base: position 8,602,681 of record WNWU01000047.1, on the reverse strand, counting down.
CTAAATCTGCACAACTATTAATCTTCTTATCGTTCCTATCACCCATCTCCTCCAACTTATGACTGTACGACTGTAACTTTGTTGCTTGTATCCTTACGATTTATATTGCTATTGTTTTCTAGTATGATTCAATTGCTTATTTGTCCCCTATGACTATCATTAAGTGTTGTACCTTATGATTCTCGACGAATGTATCTTTTCTTTTTATGTACACTGAGAGCATATGCATCAAAGACAAATTCCTTGTGTGTCCAATTACTCCTGGGCAATAAAGAATTCTATTCTGTTCTGTTCTGTTCTGTTCTGTTCTGTTCTGTTCTGTTCTGTTCTGTTCTGCTCTACTCTACTCTACTCTACTCTACTCTACTCTACTCTACTCTTCAAATAGCACCATCCTAAGGATAATAATTTTATTAACCATAATAATATAATAACAGCAGCAGCATCCAAAAATGCCAAATTATACAAAATGACACCAACACACACACAGAGACACACACACACATACAGAGAGAGAGAGAGACACACACACACAGAGGGAAATTGAGGGCAGCTAATAAATAAAATCAACAGCCAAGAGCTGCTGGGAAGAAGACAGAAGGAGTCCTGGAAGAGATCAGAAGGAGGCAATGGGCTCCATTGTCCGTTTTCTCCAAAGATTAAAGGCAAACGGAAGTGAGGGGAAAGGATTGCACTTGAGCTGAAGTGGAACGTAGCAGAAGTTCAAAGGTTTGGCAGGGTTGCAGAACCGGGATTATGAGAAGGATTATCCTCTGTTTGCTAAGGCAAGAGAGTGTTTCTCCCCTCCGCTGCATCCTGATTGGCTGGAATGGCCCTTGGCTCTTTCATTCAGTGACCTGAATACCGTCCTGGAAAAACAGGAAGCTTTTTCCGAATGGCTCTTCAGTCTTTCAACCCTTATGAAGAGAGCTTGTGGAGAGCCCCAACTGAGCTTCTTGACGTTCCTTCAAAGCTTTAGCCATGGCCTGAGATGAATTGAGTTCCCGATCAACCACTCTCACCATAGAGTAATTGTTAGAATGTATTTTTATGCAACAACTACAGTAGTATTCAGCCAGTAGATGGCAGAGTTTACAAGTTTGGAACTATAGTATATACTCTGTGTTCTTTTGTTCTGAGTACAGTTTCCTGTTTCCTGTTACAGTTAAACAGCTGAGCGGTAAAGCACATGGTGACTGTTCTCTTGGTTTGCTCTGTGGTGTTATATGAATTTCTAGCAGTAATAGAAAAGGAAGACTTCCAAGGTCAAGTGATCTCCATGTTGCCATCATAGAGGATCTTGGTTTCTTCTTAAGATCCTGAAGAGTGCAGGAAGCCAGAGAAGACACTGGCTCAAATTAGCATCCTACCAAAGCACCAAAGCTACTCTCCTGAACCTAGCAAGGCTGATTATTTGGCTTTTGGACAATGAAACTTTGGAAGGGGGAGCAACAGTTGATTCTGGACTATCTGACATGCTTTTTTTAATTTAAGTTTCATATAGCATGTTATATAATCCCTGCTTATAAAGTGGTTTATAATCCTTCATGGCAGTTGAGTGTAATGCCCAAAGCCAGCTAATGGTGTTTTATTCTACAAACTGTTAGGAGTGTGGTGGATCACAATGTTATAACACTGGGCTGACGATTGGCAGGCTCGCGTTTGAGACTCGTTGCTGCATCAGGGTGGGTCGAGCTCCTGTCACAGGTTCCAGCTCCTGCCAACCCAGCGGTTTGAAAGCGGGCAACTGCAAGTAAATAAACAGGTACCATTTTGTTGGGCAATTTAGGAGTGGTATGGCAGCCTAGAGGTAGAACTCTTGCCTCACAAGCAGGAACTGTGAGTTCGATCCTAGTTAGAGACAGATATTTCTCTCTCTTGGCACAATGAGAATATATCTGCTGAACCAAACTCCGCATTGGCAACAGGAAGGGCATCCGGCCATTAAACTCTCTGCTAGCTCCATTCAGTTGCCCAGACTCTACCCCACAAGGGATTATGGGGTCATTAAAAGATGATGATGATTATTTTGATGGGCTATTTCATTGGGACACAAAAGGAGCCCTCAACTGTGCATCCCCCAGGCAACGGCGATGTCACCAGCAAATCCTTTCACCACGGAAGGATGCTTCCATGCTTCTGACATGGAAGAAAAAAAACAATCCTAAAAATTTGGTTAAACAAATCCTGTTTTGGCACGATGTGTGAGTCCATCCAAAGAAAAGCAATATTAGATGTCATTAAATTAGATTATTTTCTAGCTTAGCAGACTATCTTCTCCTGTGGGGGGGGGGAAGTTGTTGCGAATGTTTTGAAACAGGAAAGTAGGGAAACTGAAAAGGATTTATTATCCGTGGTATTTCTTCTCTCAAAACAAATTCCTCTCCTTCCCTCTCTTTATAGACTTAAAAAAATGTCAAACTAGGCATCAGAAAATGTCATCGGACTTTCATTATAGGCACATATCTTCTGCGGTTGCTTGCTGCCCTTTGTGGCTGTTGCTATTTTGTTGCCGCGTGGCTTCACTTGTGTTGTTCTGTTCCATGGCAACTTTATTAGGGTGGTTTGTCTGCGGTGCTTTAGGGAGAAAAGTGGGGACAGAAACATCTCAGTCGTAGGCAAACTAAACTAAATATTTAGTTAGCAAAGGGATGGGTGCTGTGAGAAGTTTCAGATGAATCCCTCGTAAGAGGTTCGCCTTTATTAAAGCTTTATTAAAACAATGTCGACTGGCGGCCCCCAGGGGGCGAGCCTTTTCTGTGGGGGCACCCACTATCTGGAATGACCTCCCCCCAGAGATTCGGCGGATCCTGGATCCTCGTGCTTTCCGCCGTGAGTTAAAAACTTTTTTGTTCCATCAGGCAGGCCTGGCATAATCTCTCCCCTCTTTGTAAGAAAATTTTAATTTCATAATCCAATATTTTTAGATTCGGGATTTACATATTTAAAAAAAGAAAAACGGGTTTTGAATTGTTGGGGCAATTATTTAATTCGGTTTTAATTGGTTTTTAAATTTCGTATTTATGTCTTTTACCTTTGCCTGTTCACCGCCCTGAGTCCCCTCGGGGAGAAGGGCGGTATATAAATCTAATAAAACTAAAACTAAACTAAAACTAAACTAAACTCAGATCAGTGTTCTGTTGGTGACGTCAGATGGCGCCATTGTAAACCTGAACGGCTTCTCTGCCAGCTGAGCATCTCACAAAAATGTCTGGTAAGAATTCTTCCAGTCTGCTTTCATTCCCTAACCCCGTGATGACGAGCCTATGCCACGCGTGCTACAGGTAGCATGCAGAGCCCTGTCTGCGGCAGGGATGGGTTCTAATTTTTTTTACTACCGGTTCTGTGGGTGTGGCTTATTTTGTGGGCGTGGTTTGATGGTCATGTGACAATTCTTTAGGATTTAGCAGAGGTACTAGTCTACAAGGTTTTTAACTGTTTGTAGAGCTGTAGCAATCTACCCGTTTGTTTTTGGAGCGTCCCGATCTACCCATTTGTTTTTGGAGCGCACTGGTCTACCACCACACTACCTTTTAACACTGATCAGCTGTAGGGTGGCCCTTTGAAGCCCCGCGGAAAGAGTTTAAACAGTTTTTTTCCTTCCAGCCGATCAGCTGGGACTCGGGAGGCAGTGAAAAATTGGGGGCGGGGCCAAATAAAAGGTAAGAATAACGCACGGGGGGGAGGGAAGCTCCCGAACAAAGAGAACTGGCTCAGTGACATCATATTATCACCGAACCGGGCTGAACCGGGAGGAACCTACCACTGGTCTGCGGGCACGCAAGTCAACACCCTAGCTCAGCTCCACTGCGCCTGCATGCACGTCTCCCGCCGGCCAGCTGATTTTCAGGTCTCTGCCACACATGCGTGGACAGCGGGGCGCATGCAGAAGATGATCGCACATGCATGGGGGGGGGGCGCACGTGTGTGTGGGGGTTGTGCACACATTACATTATGGGTTATAAGCAGTGGTGGGATTCAGCCGGTTCGCACCACTTCGGGAGAACCGGTTGTTAACTTTCTGAGCAGTTTCGGGAACTGGTTGTTGGAAGAAATCATTAGGGCAGAGAACTGGTTGTTCAATTATTTGAATCCCACCACTGGTTATAAGTGCAGGGACGCTTACCAGGCCAAAAACGGGGTGTGGGGAGGTGCAATGTGGCCCCCCCCCACATGGCCCATTTTTGCTCCCAGGAGGCTGCAGGGAGGTCTACTAGGCCCAAAATGGGGCCTAGGGGGGTGCACGCAACAAAAAGGTTTGCCATCACTGCCCTAACCCATCGCAACCCTCTACCCAACTGGGATCACAAACTTTCCCTCCTCTCCTCCTCTCCAGATGAGCACAGATTAACATCAAGATTAACACTACACCAACAATCAAGAAGTAAACTAACCCTCATCAAGGAACTACCAATTCAGACAAACAAGCTAAGAAGTAAACAACAATAAACAACAGTAAATAACAGTAAACAACAGTAAACAACAGCCCAACCAAGAACACTCCCACCCACACGACAGGACAAGCCACTAGTATATAAAAAGAGCGGAAATCCACTCTCTTGTAGCATTGATGATGTTATCTAGTTGGGTCATGAAATGTCTGTAAGAAAACAATTAAGCTCAGATAGCAACAAGGATCCCAGTCATTGTCCTCCTCTCATCCTTGTGTTTGTGCTCATCCACCCCCTCTTATCCCTCGTCCTTCTGCTTCACTCCACAAATCTCACTCCCTTCTAGCTCTGATGATGTTACCTAGTTGGGTCATGAAACGTCTGCAAGAAAACGACCAAGCTCAGAGAGCACCAAATGCTACAAATATGCTCTTCTCTCAAAACTTTCTCTTGCCCGAGTTTCTGCCTCTACTTGTGCAACAAAACCATCCCTTAGCAGCGGCTTTCACATCCCAGCTTGGCTTAAGACATTCCATTTTCTAAACTGTGGCCGAAGCCACCTTGAATTTAAAGCTGCATTTACACATTTTGAGCCTTGTTTCCCGATGAGACTTGGAGGTCTTGTCAATCTCTTGCTTCAATCTGATGGGGAATAGTTTGAAATGCGGGCCTGGTACAGGAAAGGCCATTTCATCAAACTCTCATCAACGTGGTAGGATTGCCAACTGACCTGAAAAGAAATCATGGCAGCCCAAATCGAGTTGCGCAAACCAGCAAATAATGCATGGGAATAAATGAATGTTTCTTCTCATGGCTGTCTGAACATCCAGCTGCTACTAAAGGCATAGCCAGAGAAACAAGATAAGAACAGTTAACAAGTCTAGGTAGGTTCAGTCCTTTTTTCCGCACGATAACATTAAACTAAGTTTATATATTGTGCAAAACCATAATATGCTTTTCTGATTTTGGGTTGCCTGTTATGTGAAACAAATTTGCAACGAGCAAACTATGATTTAAGGCTTTGCATGTTCACCGACCCAGCCAACTGGGGTTTAGTCAACAATCCATTGTTAACGCACATCGTGGCTTAAAATGTAGGTGCACTTATTGGCTTATTTTGGAGGGTCAGGATAGAGAGGAGAAGAATGGGATGGAGATCCATCTAGGATACAGATTTATTTTACTTTACTTGATTATTTGATTTTACGGTATATTCTACTTTTATTATTTTTAGAAATAAAGTGGTGAATATTTTCCCCACCACAATAACACTATGACATGAATTGGGCTGAGAGAGAGGGACTGGCCCAAAACACCCATCTGGCTTTCATGCCTAAGACAGGACTAGAACTCACAGTCTCCTGGTGATTGGCCCCAAGTCACTCAGACAACTTTAACGCTTAAAGTGGGACTAGAACTCACCACCTCCTGACAATTGGTTAAAAGTCACCCAGGCAACTTCCATGCCTAAAGTGGGACTAGAACTCACTGTCTCCTAGCAATTGGCTGAAAGTCACCCAGTCAACTATCATGACTCTTGAGCCAAGCTTCAAAAGAAAACCAGTTATTTATTAGGAGCTTCATGTCGGCATGTTCCAAAGTGAAGCCAGCTCAGACCCTACGTAATTTACACTCGAATTATGACCCTGTTTCCCCCCTTCCCCCAGGGAGTGTCATCAATCACATTTGCCAACAGAGCAATTCAGTGGGTTGTAGAGGTCACTCCCCTCCGGCTGCTGTAGGTAACCCTGAGATACAGTCTCGAGAGAGATAAGCGTGGAATGTGCATCTGTCTTTGGCTGCTGTATCATTTCACTGGTTTCCCATACCCCCCTGGCCTATGGAAACTCGAGAGCAGGCCAGGGATGCTTTGTGAGTTGACATCAGATGGGGCTAGAACTCACTGTCTCCTGGTGATTGGCTCAAAGACCCCCAGCTAGCTTTCATGCCTAAACCAGGATTAGAACTCCCAGTCTCCCACTTTCTAGCCTAATGCCTTCACCACTAGACCAAACTGGCTCTTTAGATGCCCCACGTCTGGCAATAATGAGAATGTTTTAGAACTCCATTCACGCACTCACCTCTTATTTTAGGGAGCAGAGGTCTTTCTCTAGAAAGATAGCAGAGACAACCCCAGCAGGACACCCAAAGCTGAAGCCATCAGCTTGCAACTGATATGGCCTATTATATTTTTTATCAACACTGCCATCCAATATTCCTTGGTGCTTTGTCTTTGCTTTGCATTTTATCAATATCACCGTCTGCCATCCCCTCTCCACGGGTTTATTAATATTGCTTTCTGATCTCAGAGTAGGAACCGTGTTTTATATTCTATGGCCATCAACATCCTTTGCCAAGCTCGGGTGCCATCTTTAATTAAATTTTCTCCTTGGTTCCAGCAAACTTCTCAGATTGCCCCCTCCTCACTACCCAAGCAAAGTTCCTTGGCTGGTTTTTTTTTTCCTAGTATACTTCTGCAATTGTCCTCCTTTACCTGGGTCTAAATGCAAGTAAGGTTCTTTCTGAGAGTGAAAATGGGTGGTTGAAGAGAAAGCAAGATCCTGCCCAGCTGGTAAGATGGTTTTTTTTCAAAGGAAGGAAGGAAGGAAGGAAGGAAGGAAAGAAAGAAGGAAGAAAGAGAGAGAGAGAAAGAAAGAAAGAAAGAAAGAAAGAAAGAAAGAAAGAAAGAAAGAAAAAGAAAGAAAAAGAAAGAAAGAAAAAAGGAAGGAAAGAAAGAAAGAAAGAAAGAAAGAAAAAAGGAAGAAAGGGAGAAAGGAAGGAAGGGGAGAGGAAGGGAGGGAGGGAAGGAGGAAGGAATGAAGGAAAGAAGGAAGAAAGA
>WNWU01000047.1:8502662-8523610 GCA_012654045.1 Ptyas mucosa | reverse complement strand
GGAAGGAAGGAAGGAAGGAAGGAAGGAAGGAAGGAAGGAAGGAAGGACTGTGGTGGCAGTATTGCAGGCTAACTCTGCCAACTGCCAGCAGTTTGATCCTGACCAACTCAAGGTTGACTCAGCCTTCCCTCCTTCCGAGGTCAGTAAAATGAGGACCCAGATTGTTTGGGGCAATAGGCTGACTCTGTAAACCGCTTAGAGAAGGTTGTAAAACACTGTGAAGCGGTATATATGTCTAAATGCTATTGCTATATATATCTATATCTATATTAAGAGATGAATTTGCTTTCAGTTTCTAACCCCAATTTCTCAGCAAGGTTTCCTTTCGCGGGGAGCGAAGAGCAATAATTCAATCTTGCATACTAATGTAATCTTCTTATTGCAAATAAGCTGGTCTGACAGATACTTTTAAGAAGAGATGTGGGTTTTGAAAAGCTCTTGATGGCACTGTCAGTAATTAGAATGTAATTGATGTAATTGAGAGCCCAAGGCCTTTTTTGTTAAACTTATCTACATATTTTTTTAACACTTTATTAAATCTTTGTTTGTCGTAGTTTTCCCACTCCCTGCCATCGTGTTCCTATTTGTGCATTATCTAGCTACTGTTTGCTCCCAGCTAGAGATAAATTCAGACTAATCATGGCTCTCTTTCCAGTTTGCCACATACCTTCCAAGAAAAATCACCAGGTGTCAAATATTTCATTGCTGCTGCTAAGAACAAGGGCCGAAAAGGACAGGGAACAAATTTATATCCAAACGGAGTTTCCATTTGGTTGAACTGTTGCTTATAATCACCGTCTTCCTGCTTTGCTCCTTCTTTGTGCGGTACCACTTCCAAAGCTTTTACCTGGTTTAATGCTATGGCTATTTTACTGAGATGATCAATATATTTTAAAAAATGAAAATAAAGATAAGGAAGAGGGGGAGGGAAAGAAGCAGCGGTGAAATGCTACCGGTTTGCACCGGTTCGAGCGAACTGGTAGTAAAAAAAAAAAAGCTCCTTCGAACTAGTATTTCCTACGATCAGCTGTGCCGCATGATTTAAAATAGTGAATCTAAATCGCGCAGCACAGCTGTTCCTTCCCTTGCTTTTCTACTTACCTTCCCAAGCCTCCTTTTTCCGTGCGAAGTGCACGTTTGGTGTGTACTGTGCATGCGCATGCGTGCAGCATATATTTGGCACGCGGTGCACATGCGTGGGCAGCAAACCAGTAGCAAAATGTGGAATATTTCACTAGTGGAAAGAAGAAGAGAGAAACGTGGAATAATGGGACAAAAAGGGGGGGAAAAGCATCAACCTTCAACTCTTTTCAGCTTACTCAAATAAATATAATAAAATTTTACCCAAAATTTTACTCAAATAAAGATAATAAAATAAGGAGCTCTGGTGGCTCAGTAGACTAAGGCAGTGATTAACATCCACTTACATCTGCTGCCTGCAATTACTGCAAGTTCAAATCCCACCAGACTCAAGGTTGACTCAACCTTCCATCCTTTCTAAGGTAGGTAAAATGAGGACCCAGATTATGGGGGCAATAAACTGACTTTGTATAAATATACAAAAGTATGAAGGTTATTGCTTAACACATTGTAAGCTGCCCTGAGTCTCCAGAGAAGGGTGGCATATAAATCAAATTAAAAAAAAAATTACTCCCTCGTTTTGTTTTGTTCTTTTTACTTTTGCATAGTTGGTATATAGTAACCATTTTTATAACAAGAAGCTATTTCATGAGCAAATCCCAAAGTCAGAATTTTATTTTTAACTATCTCGAGTAAAAAAATAAATAAATCTAGACATGGTTTTCAGGTACAAACAAAATTAGATGTATTCTTTTCTTCGATTCAGGCAGATAATTTGGCCATCTCTGCTAATTCCATCAGTTTTTCTAGTCATTTTCCATTGTTTTCCATACTGAGCCATGGGGGCGTGGTCGTTAGAATGCCGCATTGAAAACTAATTCTGCCGACTGCCAGCAGTTCGATCCTGACCAGCTCAAGGTTTCCATCCTTCCGAGGTCAGTAAAATGAGGACCCTGATAGTTGGGGGCAATAGGCTGACTCTATAAACTGCTTAGAGTGGGTTGTAAAGCACTGTGAAGCAGTATATAAGTCTAAGTGCTATTGCGAGGAGGGAGGGAGGGAGGGAGGGAGGGAGGGAGGGAGGGAAGGAAGGAAGGAAGGAAGGAAGGAAGGAAGGAAGGAAGGAAGGACTGTGGTGGCACAGTGGTTAGAATGCAGTATTGCAGGCTAACTCTGCCAACTGCCAGTAGTTTGATCCTGACCAACTCAAGGTTGACTCAGCCTTCCATTCTTCCGAGGTAGGTAAAATGAGGACCCAGATTGTTGGGGGCAAGAGGCTGGCTCTGTAAACTGCTTAGAGTGGGCTGTAAAGCACTATAAAGTGGTGTATATGACTAAGTGCTATTGCTTTTGTGAAATTAGTGTATTTTTTTCATTTTTGCCTGGAAAACATTCTCACTGTAGTCAACCACAAATAACAATGACACATTTTTAGGTTTTTCTCCCCCCCAGGTCTCCTGTCCAATAAACCTATCATTTAACACTATTCCTCAGATATTTTTCAGTCTCTGGAGTGTCCTAAAATTCCCCTCACTATAAGTCACATAACACTATGGCTCAATTGCTATATTCTTTCTGAACGTTTAAGCTTCATTGATAATTTTCTGAACATTAAACACAACGATTGAACCATTATTGTGCCAAAAGTAACACTAAAACCAACACTGGATTTTCTCTCACTTCGGTGGTGGCTCAGTGATGCTGTGGCTTCTTCTATTCACACTCCAACCCTGCTTTTCCTCTCATAATTATCAGTGGTGAAATCCAATTTTTTTTGCTACCAGTTCTGTGGTGTGGCTTGGTGGGCGTGGCTTGGTGGGCATGGCAAGGGAAGGATACTGCAAAATCTCCATTCCCTCTCCACTCCTGCGGGAAGGATACTGCAAAATCTCCATTCCCACCCCACACCAGGAGAAAGATATTGCAAAGTCTCCATTCCCACTTAACTCCTGGGGGAAGGATACTGCAAAATCCCCATTCCCTCCCCATCCTAGTGGAAGGATATTGCAAAATCCCCATTCCCGCCCCACTCCAGGGGAAGGATATTGCAAAATCCCCATTCCCGCCCCACTCCAGGGGAAGGATATTGCAAAATCCCCATTCCCTCCCTACTCCAAGGGAAGGATACTGCAAAATCTCCATTCCCTCCCCACTCTGGGGCCAGCCAGAGGTGGTATTTGCCAGTTCTCTGAACTACTCAAAATTTCCGCTACCGGTTCTCCAGAACATGTCAGAACCTGCTGGATTTCACCCCTGATGATTATTCTCCCCCCCCCTAATTTTTAGAAGACCACCTAATCATTGAACATGCCAGGAAGGACCTCAGGTGATTTTTGAAAAGATGTAATTCCATCTCGCTATCTTCTAAATACCAGGCTCTCTGTCATAGACTAACAAAATCATCTAATCGAGAAACATTTATAATGTGAACCTGTCTCCCTCGTTAAGTCAAATTTGTATTTCCGTTCCCTGATGCCTTATTTTGGAATGGGGAAGTTGGAGGGAATGATGTTTCTGTAGTTTAATTGCTTAGGCATTGTGTGTGATTTGCATCACACTTTGCATTGTGTGTGATTTGCATCACACTTCTTTGTTCCTTCGCTTAAATATGTTTTGGGTTGGGAATCCGATGCGAAACTTTAGAGCAAGGATGAAAAAGCGAATAAAGCTTGTATTATATAATATATGCGATAGGGGATTATCGTTTTACAACAGGGTCTGTTTGGCATATTAATAGCAACTGGAGTCCCTAATATCAGAAATGATATTATTTCAGCCACAAAAGGGAGGGCAGATAATTGTGTTCTTCAGTTGTGTGGTCGGTTTTGCTAATCTACATCGCACAGGCTGTTGCTGTGTCCTCTTTTGATTTTTACAATGAAAACAAAGCAGGACGGTAACAAACATTTTTTTAAACCCCCCCCCCCCCCAAATTTAGGGCACTTGTAGAAAACCAATAGCTGATCAAAACTTTCCCTTCCTGGACAATCAGTAAATTTTCTCTTTTCATATCCTCCCTTTCGGAAGTGGTATTCAGCCGGTTCGGACCGATTCAAGTGAAAGCCAAGGTTCAAGGCCAGGCGCGTGCATGGAAGGCTGGGTGCGCGAAGAGAGCACGTGGCGAAGCGGGGGTAACAAAATGTGAAACCCACCGCTGCGGTCCCTTTCATGCTGAAACCCAAATCCGACTGTATCCCTCACTATTAAATCCGAAAGTGTTTAAGAATGTATTTTAGGTGCTTCTCAAAAGCCATTGAAGTCCCTATCCTTTGTAATGTGATTCTTTTGCTAGTCTCAATTGGCTCCACGTGCCACTTCGGGGACGGATGCTATAGGTTCGCCATCACGGGTATATAGAGTTTCCTGCCTAAGCAGGGGATTGGACTTGGAGACTTCCAAGGTCCCTTCCAACCAAAACAAAAATGATACCTTTCAGCCTGCCATTGTCATCACTGGGTGATAGGATTGCCCACTTGGGAATTTGAGTGGGAGGTAAGATTGGGAATTCCGAGTCTGAAATCCTTGAGAAATCCCGAGTCCAAGACCTGTTTGGAGAAACATCCACTGAATTTTGAAGGATTCCTTCTCGCACTCAAATTCTTTCTCAAATGAAGTTCCTTATAGAAAGAAACAGAATTTTAGAACAACAGCCAAACTGTAAATAGAAATATGTTTCTTATCACTAACAGTCAATCACATATTGTACCATCTGGTCTTTGTCTATTAAAAGTCCTTTTCTCTTTCCCTCTTACCCCCACAAAAAGAAGCACCTCTAAAATTAATTATTGTTTCCACCACTATCAACTGTTATGTTTGCCTTTGATCGCCATACCTTAACAACTTTTTGGATCAGCCCCTACAATTATCCAGGTATATTGGTGGAGAAAATGCCTAATAATTCCTTTGTTTTAAATTAGTTGGGAACTTGAGAAAAAATATTATTTGCACCACCATTTGGGGGTGGGAACTAATAGCCTGTTTGGATGTGTAATAATGTGTAACAATCAGGGGTTGGATTTTAACAGTTCAAACCGGTTCGGGAAAACCGGTAGCTCCAATGATCAGCTGGGCCCACCCACCTGTCCTTGGCTTTACTTACCTTTATTTCCTTTTTTTGAAGCCCAGGTGATCGGCGCGGCAGAGCAGATTGCCGCGCCTCAACTGATTTACTCACCGGGTCTGCAGTAGAAGGTAAGTTTTAGAGCTGAATTCAAACGCGTCACCTGTGCGCTCTGTGAACCGGTTGTTACACTGGTTTAATCCCACCCACTGATAATAATATATTGCACACATTTTAATGGGCAATATTCCATTTACTGGAATGATATAACCCCCATGTTCAGAGTTGCATCCAATTTTGATTTTATCCTTCTGGCTTTGTGTTGAATTTATATTTACCGACAAAGAAATAAAGTCTCTATTCTAGATCTATTTCAAGCTATTTAGCTCTCATCAGCTAGCCATACCCTTCTGGGATTCAAAACCTGGGCTACTTGCATATTAGGTAGATGTATTAACCTCTAAGCCACGGGCTCTCCTTGCTTTGTCAGCTATACCAGGGGAGAGAAATAGTTTGTCATGAAAGCGAATGCCTGCAAAGGCTCCTGGATTGGGGCTGAAAGGCAAAAGCGGAAGCAGTGTCCTCTGTCCCATAATTGGGTAGACCAGGTTGCCCTGATAGACCGGTCCCACTGTAAAAAACACTTAATCTCTCCTGTGGTATAGCTGACAAAGGGAGGAGAACCCGTGGCTTACAGGTTAATACATCTACCTAATATAAAAGTAGCCCGGGTTCGAATCCCAGAAGGGTATGGCTAGCTGATGACAGCTAAACATCTTGAAATAGATCTATACCAGTCTCCCTTTATTTTTTTTGTTGGTAAACATAAATTCAACACAAAAAATAATTTGTCATGAAAGCGACTGCCTGCATAGTCTCCTGGATTGGGGCTGAAAGGCGAAAGTGGAAGTAGTATGCTCCATCCCATAATTGAGTAGACCAGGTTGCCCTGATAGACCGGTCCCACCGGAAAAAAACACTTCCCTTTCTGGCTTTGGTTGCATCCAGTGGCGGGGCCCTGCCAGTTTAACAACAGTTTTGGTGACCGTGTGCTTCGCGCCACGCTCTGCGCGCTGTGCATGCATGCACAGTTTTATGAAAACTTACCTTCTGCATTACTGCTGGGGCATGGCAATTCGCTCTGCTGCACGAATCAGTTGAGAAGATATAGGTCAGTAAAGCGCAGATGGGCAGGAAGACCCACCTGATCATCAGATTGAACCAGATTGCTCCCAGATGATTATCGGAGTTACCAATTCGCCTGAACCGGACCGAACCAGTAGAATCCCAACCTTGGTTGCATCTACAGCAGCAATTTCACTACTACGTCTTCATCTAGCTAACTCTTTGTCCTGGGTGGTTCTTTTTCGTTGGCATGAATATAGAGTTAGGATACCTTCCTTTCCTTTCCTTTCTCTTCTATTTTCACAGTGTGAAGAAGAAGCTGAAGTGACTGGCTTAAAGAGTGTCTGCTCTTGGTTTCTTCTCTCTCTTTTTCTTCTAACGAAGTGATATGTTTCTCTAAGATTCAGATCTTGAAAGTGTTTTCATTCAAAGTGAAGTTCTGGCAGTGATTATCAGCAGGAGCAGAAGATTTCCCTCCCTTGACTGATAATCGCAACTGGACAATTCTGAAAGAGTCCTCCATTATCCAAATCAATGCTGGATCACAAGGAGGTGCTGGCATAAATTTAATTTTAGAATGGTGAACTTGAGAAGGACCAGAAGGGCAACTAAAACCAATCTTTTATAATGTGTGGGATAATCAGTTAAACCAGGGGTCTCCAACCTTGGCAACTTTATGACTTGTGGACTTCAATACTAGACAACACAATATCAACAGTAGAGACTTTCAAAATTTCTAGGTTCTACCATATCGCAAGATCTAAAATGGACACCTAACATCAAAAATGTCATCCAAATAGCACAACAAAGAATGCTCTTTCTGCGCCAATTCAGAAAGCTCAAACTGCCCAAGGAGCTGCTGATCCAGTTCTGCAGAGGAATTATTGAGTCTGTCATCTGCACCTCCATAACTGTCTGGTTTGGTTCTGCAACCCAACAAGACAGACACAGACTTCAGAGGATAATTGAACTGCAGAAAAAACAATGGCTACCAACCTGCCTTCCATTGAGGACCTGTATACTGCATGAGTCAAAAAGAGGGCTGGGAAAATATTTACAGACTCCTCGCATCCTAGACATAAACTGTTTCAACTCCTACCCTCAAAACGATGCTATAGAGCACTGCACACCAGAACAACTAGACACAAGGACAGTTTCATCCCATCACTCTGCTGAACAAATAATTCCCTCAATACTGTCAAACTATTTACTAAGTCTGCACTACTATTAATCTTCTCATCGTTCCCACCACCCATCTCCTCCCACTTATGACTGTATGACTGTAACTTTCTTGGTTGTATCCTTACAATTTATATTGACTGTTTCCTAATATGATTTGATTGGTTATTTGTTTCCTATGACTATCATTAAGTGTTGTACCTTATGATTCTTGATGAATGTATCTTTTCTTTTATGCACATTGAGAGCCTATGCACCAAAGACAAATCCCTTGTGTGTCCAATCACACTTGGCCAATAGAATTCTCTTCTCTTCTCTTCTCTTCTCTTCTCTTCTCTTCTCTTCTCTTCTCTTCTCTTCTCTTCTATTCCCAGAATTCCTCAGCCAGCATGCACTGGCTGAGGAATTCTGGGAGTTGAAGTCCACAAGGCGTAAAATTGGCAAGGTTGGAGATCCCTGACTTTTTAACTATCCATCTGGGATGGCTGTCCAGCCTCTTCTTAAAACCCTCAAAGATGGAGAACTTGCCCTCTCTGTAGTCAGATGGTTCCAATATTGGACAGCTGCTACTATAAGGACATTCTTTCATATATTTAAATGAAATGAAAACCTTAAGCTTTTCTCTTCCTTCCCAGCTGCCAGAAGGAAGGTAGAAACCTTGTGTACAGGTATTCCTGGACTTACAACAGTTCTTTTAGTGACGGTTCGAAGTTACAATGGCAATGAAGAAAGTGACTTATGACCATATTTGTTGAGGCCCATCAGCGGCCTGTGCAGCTAGTAGCTGATTCCGACAGCGAGGAGGCTGGTGTGGTGCTGCACCAGCAGCCTGTGCAGCTGGCACTCGAGTCGGACAGTGAGGAGGCTGGAGAAGATGTGGTGCCAGAGGCAGGGATTCAGCCAGGGCTTTCAGAACCTCCAGAAGCTTCCATGGGTGAAGAGGACAAAGAGGAGGAGCCTCTTCTCGATGCATGGGTGCGCAGAGCTGCCAAAAGGCAGGAGGGGTTCCTCAGGAGGAGGTCTCCTCGAGAGTAAGGCTTGGGGCTAATTGGCCATTCCTTTAGCCTATTTAAGGACGGACGATGACTGAGGCAATTTGCAGGGAACAACTTTGTTCACTCTCCTTCGCGTCTTGATCTTAGTTCTTTTATCAGCTTCCTGCAAATTGCTTCTGGTCTTTCTGCCAACCATAGTAAGATTATGATTATTTATTCTTTGGATTCTTGTAGGCTGTTAAGAAAGTTAATTAACAGTCTTTGTTTGAAAAAGACTGATTTAATTTAGCAAACTAAGGTTTGTACAGACTTTGTGTGTGCTGCGTTCTTTGGGGTCCGTAGCTGGGGCAAAACAAAATTTCACTCTTATGACCCTAGCTGCAACCCTATGGTCACATGACCAGCATTCGGATGCTTGGCAATTGGTTCATATTTATGACCGTTGCAATGTCCCCGGAGTCACGCAATCCCCCTTTCGCAACTTTCTGACAAGCAAGGTCAAAGGTCAAGATTCACTTAACAACCATATTCCTAATTTAAAAATGTCAGTGATTCGCTTAACAAATGCGGCAACCGCAGTCGTAAAACTGGTCAACATTCACATATCAGATTTCTCACTTAACGACATTTTGGACTTTGTTCTAGTCGTAAGCTTAGGACTACCCGGTGTAAGTCTGCAGGAATTTTTTTTAAAAAACTTCCAATAATAAAATACTCAAAGATAGAGAGAAACCCAGATCTTTTAATATCAAGCTTTGTTTGGGTTATTGTTAAAAATAAATTGGCTGTATCAGTATGGCTGTTGAAGCCACATGATGGATGTGTGCGAGAAACACCTAAGCTATAGAAATATTGTTAGATAAAAACTCTTTTTTTTCCTTTTTAAGGAAAGGGAGGATGTATTCTTTGGTAAGTTGGAATCTTCAGGGGGCAGAAAGCTAAGAGGTAGCTTGAAAGCATTTAAACACTTCGGCTTTTAATTTTTTTTAAAAAAGTTTTTTTTTGCACAATGCATTTTCAGCCTAGAGTGATGCTTTAAAGCGAAGTTTTCCTTTTTTTTCTTCTTCTTCTTTTCTTTCCCCATTTCCCCCCCTCCCCCTTTTCCTTGAAGACTTAAAAGGCAGGTAAGGGAGCTCTCATCAAAAATAAAAAAATAAAAAAAAACTAATAATGGGGTATTGAACTGGTCCTTTGACAGCTAATCCTTCAAACATGATTCCGCTTAGAGAAAAAAGGCTGTGAAAGAAAAGGGGGGAAAAAAAGGAATTACAGAGAATTTATATATTTTTTTCCTTCTGGTTTGGTGGCGAGAAGGAAGAAATTCTCAGGTTGTACGTTTAAAAAAAAAAATCCTCGGGATCAAATTGATTTTTTTTTTTTTAAAAAAAAAGAAGAAGCCATAAATGTTAGGAAGAACATGGAAGGGGAAAAAAAATCCCAATGTGTCTTAGAAAGGAAGTGGAAGAGTTTATAAACTGTGTTATAACCCTCCCTGCTTGTTTAATATAAAAGGCGGCAGAGGTGGGTTTCAGCAGGTTCTGATCAGTTCTGAAGAACCGGTAGCAGAAATTTTGAGTAGTTGGGAGAACCAGTAGTAAAAATTCTGACTGGCCCCGCCCCCATCTATTCTCTGCCTCCTGAGTCCCAGCTGATCGGGAGGGAATGGGGATTTTGCAGTAACCTTCCCCTGGAGTGGGCTGGGAATGGAGATTTTACAATATCCTTCCCCTGCCATGCCCACCAAGCCACACCCACAGAACCGGTAGTAAAAAAATTTGAAACCCACTACTGGAAGGCGGGATATCCTGTGTCTTTCTCTTATCGAAGTGCTTTGTTTCTCTGACCTCTCTTGAGCTGGTGCCAAAGACATCAAAGGTTGGTGATAAGGCCAAGGGACTGGTTATTAAGAATTTTGTTTTGGACTAAACTGAGAATGAATCAATTCTCAGCTGTTTTAATAAAATAAGTTTATTGAGGACTGAATTGTGTTTGGTAATCACTACTTGGGCCTTGGTCACAACACTGGGTGACTTTGGACCAATCACCAGAAGATGGTGTGTTCTAGTCCCACCTTAGTCATAAAAGCCAACTGGTAACTTGGCCAACCATCAGGAGACTGTGAGTTCTAGTATCTCAGGCATGAAAGCTGGCTGGGTGACTTTCAGACATGAAAGCTGGTTGAGTGACTTAGGGCCAATCCCCAGGAGATGGTGAGTTCTAGTCCCACCATAGTCATGAAAGTCAGCTGGATAACTCTGGGCCAATCACCAGGAGACTGCGAGTTCCAGTCCCTCAGGCATGAAAACTGTCTGGGTGACTTTGGGCCAATCACCAAGAGATGGTGAGTTCTAGTCCCACCTTAGTCATAAAAGCCAACTGGTAAATGGGCCAACCACCAGGAGACTGTGAGTTCTAGTCTTTCAGACATGAAAGCTGGCTGAGTGACTTGGGGCCAATCACCAGGATATGGTGAGTTCTAGTCTCACCTTAGTTATGAAAACCAACTGGGTAACTGAGCCAACCACAAGGAGACCGTGAGTTCTAGTCCCTCAGGCATGAAAGCTGGCTGGGTGACTTTGGGCCAATCACCACGATATGGTGAGTTGTAGTTCTACCTTAGGCATGAAAGCCAGCGGAATGACTTTGGACCAGTCACCAGGAGGCTAAGTTCTAGTCTCACCTTAGTCATGAAAGCCAGCTGGATAACTCTGGGCCAATCACCTGGAGACTGTGAGTTCTAGTCCATCCTCAGGCACGAACACCAGCTAGGTGACTTTGGGACAGTCACCAGGAGATGTTGCATTCTAATTCAGCGTTAGTCACCAAAGGCCAGTGCGGCGAACCTTTGCATCAATCTAACCACGGCGGGTGAGTGTGAGGGTGGGGGGGAAACATCCTTTTACGCTGTGTTTCTCCCCAAGCATCTGGTAGCTCCATCCTCCCTTTCCCTCTTTCTGATCCTGTCACCCTTCTTTTTAATGATCTTCCTTCCTCCCAGCAAATGAGGCGTCTCTGCCGCCCCCTCCTTCTCTCTTGCAAGCAGATTCTTAGCACTCCATTATCTTAATGAGGACTCTCTCAGGATCCCTCAACACTTCCTGACATCCTGCGAGCAGGTGGGGAGAGGTGGGCCAGGTAAATGTCAATTTCTATGGCTTTCGTTACATCCGTCCCTTTCTTCTCCCAGGATCGTAATTGCAACATTTGCTCTTAATTCAGCCAGTCTTTTGAGAAGCTCTTGCTCTTTACTTTCTTAAGCTTGGAGGTCATTCTCTACATTTGAGTCAGGCTTTTTATTTATTTATTCAATAGCTATTTGGTTGTCCCCTAAATCCCAGCGACAGGTCATAAAGGCAATAAATCCCTAAGTGTTTAATAGCCCTGAAGTGGGGGGTGGGTGGGGAGAAACTTCATTCCGAGAAGTCACAGAACTTCCAATTTGGAAGGTTGTTTCAGAAAGTGGAGACAATTCAGGGATGGGATTGAATTGCCTCTGAATTAAATCTCTAAATTGAACCGGCGGGTTTGCTTTGGCGGTTATTCATTTAGTCACTTGTAGACGATCCATTTTGTAGCTTACAGAGCAGCTCACAGCCAAACAAATTACAGTAGCAAAGAGATAAAAAACACAGCTAGAATCTAAACACCATCAAGCTAATACAAGTCCTCCATCTGTAGCAAAACATCATCTGAAAGAAGACCCCAACAGGTTCCCTTGAATGCCAGGAGACAATAACGGAATAACAGAGTTGGAAGGGACCTGAGAGGTCTTCTAGTCCAGCCCACAGCTCAAGCAGGAGTCCTATACTAGCCCAAACAGATAGCTGTCTAATCTCTTCTTAAAACCTTTAGTGATGGAGCACCCACAACTTTTGCAAGCAAGTCGTTCTCACTGTCGAGAAATGTCTCCTGAGTTCTTGGTTGGATCTCTCTTTAATGATCTTCCACTTGCTACTTCATAATGTGAGGGCCAGAATTGAGAAAACACGGTGCTGGATCCCCAATCCTTTCTTCTCATGTAGGGTAGGGTCTTTAAGTAGCTCTTTTCCTCGGAGACAATTTTGTAAGTCTCAGGAGACCAAGCCCCATAGAGTTTTATAGGGAATTTTACTTGTACATTGCCCAGTCTCCTTCTGGGCATTTTTCTAGATAGATAGATAGATAGATAGATAGATAGATAGATAGATAGATAGAGAGGAGAGAGGAGAGAGAGAGCGAGAGAGATAGATGATAGATAGTTGATGATGATAGATAGATAGATAGATAGATAGATAGATAGATAGATAGAAAGATAGATATAGATAGATAGATAGATAGATAGATAGATAGATAGATAGATAGGATAGGAGAGAGGAGAGAGAGAGTGAGAGAGAGAGATGATAGATAGTTGATGATGATAGATAGATAGATAAATAGAGATAGATAGATAGATAGATAGATAGATAGATAGATAGATTGATTATAGATGATGATGATGATAGATAGATAGATAGAGACAGATAGATAGATAGATAGATAGATAGATAGATAGATAGATAGAGATTGATAGATAAATGATAGATAGATAGATAGATACCATAGATAGATGAGATAGAATAGTTGGATCATGAAATGTCTTTAAAAAAAGAATCAAGCTCAGAGAGCACCAAGAACTCCACAGTTCAGGGGTGAAATGTTCCTGGTTCAGACTGGATCGCCCGATCCGGTAGCGATGGCGTCAGGTGGTTCGGAGAACCGGTAGCAAAAATCCCTGCCCCCCCCCCAATGCCCAGCTGAGCCGTGTGATCATCGGAGGCTTTTTTTTTTTACTTTTAAAAGCATTTTTTCTACAACCTCTTCAGCCGAAAAAATGCTTTTAAAAGTTAAAAAAAAAAGCCTCTGATGATTGCGCAGCTCAGCTGGGATCGTCAGAGCCTTTTAAAAGCATTTTTTTTACAACCTCTTCGGTAGGAAAAAAAAATGCCTTTAAAAGCCTCTGACGATCCCAGCTGGGTTGCCTGATCGTCAGAGGCTTTTAAAAGCATTTTTTTCTGCAACCTCTTAAGGTTGTAGAAAAAATGCTTTTAAAAGTAAAAAAAAAAAAGTTGGCCACACCCACCCAGTTCACATTACCCCCCCCCCCAGCAAGCCACGCCCTCAGAACTGGTAGTAACAAATTTTACATTTCACCACTGCCACAGTTCCACCCTGAGCTACAAATACTTTCCCCTATTGATAGATATTATGTGAATTGAACCAGGGAGTTATGACCAAGAAGAAATTTAAGTGCATGAAACGATGCTAACTGACCAGATCAACACAAGAGCCAGGCGTGCCATTGCTTGGAGCTCGTCTTCATCCCAGATACAGAGGTATTTTCCCTGGCCAGACGGGGGAGGACAGAGTACCTGGAGGAGGGCAGTGATAGATGTCGTGGTGCCCAGAAGTGTTTGGATGAGCCTTCACCCAAGGAACTGTTGAAGTTCTACTAAGCTCTTTTAGTTGAAAACGGGGCTGGTGAATGTGAGCTGTTGTATTCACAAACAATCTGTCATCCGGCTACCATGAATGCCCTTGACATTTGAGGGCTGGATGGAATTTGTTGTGGTTGTTGCAATTTGAGCCTTGCCATCATGACTAATTGAAGCTATCCAAAGTGGGTTATAATGGGAATCTCCATCTCTTGGAAAGAGGAGAGAATGCTTGAAAACAAATGCCACATCTGGTGAGTCCTACCTTATCGGAGAAATGTGGTTACCAAGGGAATAAAGAAAGCTTCACTCTAGCAAACTTCACAAATAAATGGGATTTTCAAAGGGAACATACAGATTTGTCCTCAATTTACAACCAGAGCGGCAACCTGATTGCTAACCAAGGCAATTGTTGGGTGAGCAATACCCAAGTTTCCAACTTTTGGGTCATGGTTGTTAAGCAAATCACAAATCACGTTGTTATAAATAAATAAATAAATAAATAAATAAATAAATAAATAAATAAATAAATAAATAAATAAATAAATAAATAAATAACTTTATTGTCATTGTCCGTGTATACACAGTATACCCATACAACGAAATTCATTTAACACCCAAAGACCAGGTCCAACACACATAACAATCCCCAAACACACTCCCACCCACCACAAATTCCCCATCCCTAAACCACCCAAACATCCACACAACAGACCAAATAATATTGTCTAACAGTTCACTGATGGTGGCCCTTTAGTTCATTGTTGAGTGCAATTATAGCTCTGGGATAAAAACTATTCAGAAAACGTGTGGTCCGAGTTTTAATTGTTCTTGTATCTTCTGCCAGAAGGCAACAGTCCAAAAAGATTGTAAGCAGGATGGGAAGAGTCTCTGAGAATGTTATGCAACTTTCTCAAACAGCGAGATTCGAAGATGTCATCCAGGTCTGGTAGCTGGAGTCCAATGATATTCTGGGCAGTTTTAATGGTTCTCTGTAGAGCTTTTTTGTCCGCTACAGAGCTGCTGCCATACCATGCAAGAATGCCGGATGTCAGGACACTCTCAATGGTGCTGCAATAGTAGGACAGAAGTAGGTGCTGAGATAGATTTATCTTCCTGAACATTCTCAGGAAGTACAGCCTCTTCTGTGCTTTCTTCACAAGAAGTTAACGATCGTTATCATGCGATTGTTAAGTCAATAACCTTTGCTGGTTGTGTTCTGTCCCCGTCTTACACACGTACACAAACAGTCAGCCAGGCGTTAATAAAACCAGCAGTCAGGAATTCCTTTGAGATAACAGAATTGGCAGCAACCCAGTAGCTGCCTGCCAAAGACTTTACTCAGAAAAGGTTTTTCTCCTCCGTCTGATACACCAAAATAAGTCCACAAGGTCAAAGAGTTGTCAAGTCCAGTCCATAATAAATCCAAGGAGGGCATATAACAAAGTTCCAGAAACGCAGCATGACTTGCTAGCTTTTCAGTTTTGTCCATCACAAGACCTGAATGGCCACCACACCCCCTTTTATTCCCTGTGGGGTGTGGTCCAGTGACTCAGCTTAATCTCTGGCCTCTTTCTCTGCTGCGCGTGCTTATCTTTCCAACACTGTCGGGGATCCAGCCAAGACTCATCTCCGTCGCTGTCTAACTGTGGCTGCTTGGAAGTGCCTGGCTCCTGGCCAATCTCTTGGCCATCGGAGGACACCTGAGGCATTGCCAGAGAGGAGGGTCCTGGAGAGGGAGGCCTTGCCAACTCCTCTCCTTCACATTCAAAGTCTTCTCCCTCTGATAAGACAGGCTCGGGGGTCGGAGTCACAGGTTGGTAGCCAGGTGAGATGATAGCAAATCGTGATCACACGACCTTGGGATGCTGCTACCTTCATAAATACATGCCAATTGACAAGTGCCGTAATTGTGATCACATGACCTTATGGATGCTGGGATGGTTGTAAGTGCAAGGACCAGTTGTAAGTAATCCCAAAGGTGCTTTTTTCAAGAGGCAACTGCACTTTCTAGTTTTTTTCCTTTGAAGACGTCTCGCTTCTCATCCAAGAAGCTTCCTCAGCTCTGACTGGATGGTGAGGAATGGAAGGGTTTATACTCCTTGCAGACAGTTGGTCATTTGCATTCTTTTAGTGGGTTATTAAGGTCACCTGGAGGTTTATCTGTGTCCTCAGGGTCACCTGAGTGGTGCAAATTGGTGTGGAGCCTTCTTGGAACTGTTGACCAGACCAGCTGTCTGCAAGGAGTATCAATCCTTCCTTTCCCCACCATCCAGTCAGAGCTGAAGAAGCTTCTTGAATGAGAAGCGAAACATCTTCAAAGAAAAACCAGAAAGTCCAGCTGCCTCTTGAAAAACGCACCTTTGGGACAACCATGACCTGGATGACTGAAAATCTCCATAGATAATCGGTTGTAAGCAGGGGTCTCCAAACTTGGCAATTTGAAGACTCGTGGACTTCAATTCCCAGAATTACTCAGACAGCCATGCTGAGGAGGGAATTCTGGGAGTCCAAAAGTCTTAAAGTTGCCAAGTTTAGAGACCCCCCAGTTGTACGTAAATAACTTTTTTTGCAGTGCCATTGTAACTTCAGTCTCTGAATGAACAGTTGTAAGGGAGGACTGTATTTGTAATTGACAAGTTATATATAATATTATGTCACCTTTTCCTGTATATTAAAATGGCAAACGAAACTTTTGCAAGAATCTTGCTGTTTAGGTATAATCCGGTAATGACACTTACCCTATTATACTTCAACAGGAAGATTCTTGAAAAAGTGTCATGTGGGATTGACTGCACAAAGACTGGAAAAACCATTGCCCTTTCTTTTGGGAAGACAATGATAGTTTGTTTGTAGTGACTTGTTTCTTAACATCCTCATTGTAAGAGATGACCAGACTGGGCCCAAGGAAGGGGTCAAACACATCATCAGTCTCGAATCCCTTCGTGCCCACAAGGGATCTAAGTCCAGCTCTCCTTGAATTCCGTTGACTCTTATCTACCGCCAATTTGTTTTGACTGTTAGTGGTTCAGATTCTTGTAGAGAGCTTTAGCGAGAGAAGGACATCTCCATCAGAGACATCTGAGCTACAGTTTCAGGAAGCTACAGCAAGTTTATAGCCCTGTTTTTCTGGTCCCTCTAAAATACATTGTGTTTTTAAAACTCTGTTGACCATGTGCATGATTTTAGCCCTAGCTCTGAAATATGGCTAGGACATTGTAGGAGATGACCAGGATGAGCTGAAGGAGGGGGTCAAACCAGTAGTGGGTTTCACTTACCTTTGCTACCGGTTCACAAATGTAAGTGTGTGCGCACTTTGCTTGCATGTGCATGGGTGAGTGGGCGGAGCCACCCGCCGCCATCGCTACCGGTTTGCCTGAACTGGGTAGAACCGGTAGAAACCCAACACTGGATCAAACATGTTATCAGTCTCGAGTCCCTTCATGCCCACAAGAGATCTAAGGCCAGCCCACTTTAAATTCCATTAACTCTTATCTACTGCCAATTTGTTTTGACCGTTAGTAGTTCAGATTCTTGTAGAGAACTTTAGCATATAATAAACCTATATATTCATTTGAACTGCCTGGACTCCTGATTTCCTGCACTTGACATTCACGTTTTAACAATTGCTGTAATGCATTGAGTGTGGTGCCGACACTGAAGGCAAATCAGAAGCTTGAAATGATAGAGGCTACCACCCGTTGGTTAGTGGGTGTCATTCAGGTTATGGACTTGCTAAATACCCACTTTTCGTGGATTGTGCTCAATATTTATATCCTTTTGTGCAAAATTCAAGGTATTGTTGCTGATTTGTAACACACCAAGCTCAGTCTTGGAGCTCATAGAAGAGAAAGAGAAAGAGAGAGAGAGAGAGGGAGGGAGGGAGGGAGGGAGGGAGGGAGAGAGAGAGAGAGAGAGAGAATCTGTGTCAAAAGACACAATAGACATATGAATTTTCATGAATTGGCTAATAGGTAATAATCAGTGGTGGAATTCAATTTTTTTACTACCTGTTCTGTGGGCATGGCTTGGTGGGCATGGTGTAGCATGGTGGGCGTGGTGTGGCTTGGTCGGCACGGCAGGGGAAGGATACTACAAAATCCCCATTTCCTCCCCACTCCTGGGGGAAGGATATTGCAAAATCTCCATTCCCACCCCCACTCTGGGGCCAGCCAGAGGTGGTATTTGCCGGTTCTCCGAACTGCTCAAGATTTCCGCTACCGGTTCTCCAGAACCTGCTGGATTTCACCCCTGGTAATAACTAAGGAGAGAAGATGTAAGCAAGGGCCTTTTTTGTGTTGGCGCCTTCCTAATGGAACTTTGAAGGTACATTTTTGCACTGTTCTGTTGTTATTCAAGGTAGACGTCTTCACGTCCTTTTACCCTTCTCGAGATGGGAAGGGAAAGCCGTTGAATCTTCTCTCGCTGAATGATTCCTGACAGTTGACTATGGATAAAAATAGAGAGTTCCAATCGCAGCTTGTTTAGTGTTTATATTTTACCTTTTTATTTTTATCTGTAAGCTATTCTGCGATTCATCATAAAGAACAGAATATAACTTTAGCAAACAACTCAATGTGTCAATACAGGATGTTCTTGGCGGCAGTGTTTCTCAGCCATGGGGACTTGAAGATGTATAGACTTCAATTCCCAGAATTCCCCAGCCAGCAATGCCTTCATTTGAAAGTACAGGTAGTCATCAGCTTCCAACAGTTCATTTAGTGGCCATTCAAAATTACAACGGCACTGAAAAAACTGACGTATGACTGCTTTTCACAGTTAAAACTAGGGGTGAAATGCTTCCGGTTTGGACCGGTTCGGCCAAGCCGGTAGCGATGGCGGCCGGTGGTTCAAAGAACCGGTAGCGATAGCAGTGCGAGGCTCTGCCCACTCACCTGGTCATCATTACTTCCTGGTTTTAACCAGGAAGTAGCCCGTGTTTACCCTCTATGCACTCACAGAAGGATTTGCGCATGGGCAGAGGGTCCAAGCGCATATGTGACGCGTGGCGCCTGCACTTCCAAACCGGCTGGAAAGGTGAGTAGATTTCACCCCTGGATACAACCTTTGCAGCATCCCCCCCCAATGATCATGTGACCAAAATTTGGATGCTTGGCCACTGGTTCATACTTATGACTGTTGCAACATCCTGGCGTCACGTGATCCCCTTTTTGCAACTTTCTGACAACCCAAATCAAGGGGGAAGCCAGATTCACTTAACAACCGGGTCACTAAATTATCAACTGCAGTGATTCACTTAACAACCGTGGCAGGAAATGCCGTCAAATGGGGGCGAAACTCACTTAACAAATCCTTACTCAACAACTATAAATTTTGCGCTCGTAAATTGAACTCTATCTCTACTTGCTCTGTTCTCTGTCTTTGTTTTGCAAATACAGATACAGATTAACAGAGTTGGAAGGGACCTCTAGTCCAACCCCCCGCCCAAGCAGGAGACCCTATACCATTCCTGATAGATGGCAGTCCAGTCTCTTCTTGAAAGCTTCCAGGGATGAAGCTCCCACAACTTCCGAAAGCAACTTCTGTTCCATTGGTTGATTGTTCTCACTGTCAGAAAATTCTTCCTTATTTCCAGGTTGAATCTCTCCTTGATCAGTTTCCATCCATGATTCCTTGTCTGGCCTTCAGGTGCCTTGGAAAATAGGTTGACCCCCTCCTCTTTATGGCAGCCCCTCAAATATTGGAACACTGCTATCCTGTCTCCCCTGGTCCTTCTCTTCACTAGACTAGCCATGCCCAGTTCCTGCAACCGTTCATCGTATGTTTTATGATTCCCTTTTTCCGTTCGCCGTTTTCCCACACCCTTTCGGCACCCGGCAGCCTTCAAGTGAGCCCGCCAAGGCATCGGACCCAAAGAAAACGGGCCCATTCTCTCGTCCAATTAAGCCTCCGAGTGACACTTTGCAAAGAAGTGGCAGATTATTTTCTTGATGCCCGGCTCTTCCACGCTACTGCATTAGTCATCATTAGCTCCACGGCCTCCTGTCCTCTGCGCCCACTCCTCGCCCACCCCCGGGAAGCACAGACGGACATCACCAGAGGAGCAGAGTTTGCTAGGACTGGCATTGTCACGGGCAGCTCATTAATATCTACTGATTTGAATGAGGTGCCTGACCCTCCTTTGTGAATCGTGGCCGACAAATGATGCCACCTCAAAGATGCTTGCCAGTCCGCCGAAGGCCGCCTCCTGATTAGATTTCCAAATGTCAAGCCGGGAACAGGAGCTCATTAAAAGGCTGTGCGTTATGTGTACAGAAAGCAAACCGAGGAGGAAGGAGATAACAAAACCTCTTGTTTTTTTTTTTTTATGCCACACGTAGCAAAGTGATTCTAGAACAGCTTTGATTAGTTAAGCGTGGAGAATTTCGGGACGTCTTTCGTAACGGACAAGACAGCGTGCCGATTTCCGCCTTCTGCAGCACAGGAGCCGAAAGGCCCATTTTCCACAACCTCGGATGGGCCTATAAATTTGCATTGATGATGATGATGGTTTTGGATTGGCATGAAGGAGGCAGGACGAGAACAGGAACTCTGGCCCTCTCAGTTCCATTTTTTTTTTTTTTTTTTTTTTTGGCCAGCAACCTGTCAAGGTTCCTTGGGTTCAGCTGTCCATGTTTAATTTACCTCCTTCGCTGGGCTGGAAATTTGCAAACCGGAAAAGGCTCCTGACAGAGATTTGACATGCAGATTTATACACGGCGCGTCAATTGCTCGCAGAAGAGAAAGCGTGTATTTTTCCGCCTGGAATGGACCAATTGGCTCAACACAACCTTTGCAAATAATTGCGCTGTGCATCGTCGTGCTTTGTTCTTCTCTGCTACTGGCCCAAAACTTCTCCAGTAGACATTGGACCTGCTGGTTTTGGGAGGAGGGGCTGCGTTTGAAGTGGTGGTGGTGGGGGGGAGGGGGCAGAGATAGAGTCAAATGGCCACGAGAGAAGGGGTAATGATGCAAAATGGAGGGTGCCAAATCATACACACACATATGTCCTTCCTTCCTTCCTCTCATTTTGACTTCCTTCCTTCCTCTCATTCTTCC
>WNWU01000047.1:8488874-8502652 GCA_012654045.1 Ptyas mucosa | reverse complement strand
CCTTCCTTCCTTCCTTCCTTCTTCCTCCTTCCTTCCTCTCATTCTTCCTCCCTCCCCTTCTTTCCTTCTTTCCTTCCATCCTCTCATCCTTCCTTCCTTCCTTCCTTCCTCCCTCCCTCCGTCCCTCCCTCCCTCCCTCTCTCCCACCCTCCCTCCCTCCCTCCCTTCCTTCTTTCCTCCCTCCCTCCCTGCCTCCCTCGTATTCCCATGGCAGGGTGGAGAATTCTGGGAGCTGAAGTCCACCCATCTTTGCCAAAGTTGCCAAGGTTGAGAAACAGCGCCCTAATGCATTCTTACAGGCAAGATAGAGAGTCAACCCCTTGGAACGTGAGTCTCTGCCCCAGCCTCCATTTTTCCTTCAGTCACATGACCAGGAAGGAAGGCTGAACATCTTCAGCCCTGCCTGTATTTCCCAGTACCTGTGATGAACAAACACACATGTGCACCCCACAAACTCAACACTCAGATGCCACACCCTCCTACGTAATTCGTAAAAATATTGCAGACATCTCCCCTTATAGATACCCCGTCAGAATTTCCAGATGCAACTTCTCTGTGTTTTCAGCATCTTTCTAAATCTGTTTGGTGGTGGAGGGGAGATTTCTTGTGATAGGGTTGTGAGCTTCTACTACAAAATGCAGTCAAGGATCGCGCTTCAGTTTTGTGTACAGACGCATGTGATCAGCAATCAGAAGCCAATCAGCCCTTCTACGTTTGGTGGGCTCAATATCCTGTACCGAAGACGTGATTATGAAAATAGATGTTGAAGTTTCAGCTGAAGCAGCTAGGGTGCTAGGCTTGATTAAATTAATTTGTATTGATATTTTCTCTTCTTGATTTGTCTTTGTGCACTGTTTAAATTCTTCTTGTCACAACAGCAAAACAAAGAAGGAGAATTCGAGATTGGCTGCCAGGGAGGGAGGGAAAAAAGAGATCTTCTTTCCACATTTCTTAAAAAATAATATCCAAATATATTAAATTGAACAAGGGACGCGGTGGCTCAGGGGCTAAGGCGTTGTGCTTGTCCATCGAAAGCTGTTCGAATCTGTAGTGCCGCGTAACGGGGTGAGCTCCCGTTACTTGTCCCAGCTTCTGCCAACATAGCAGTTCGAAAGCACATAAAATAATGCAAGTAGAAAAATGGGGACCACCTTTGGTGGGAAGGTCACAGCGTTCCGTGCGCCTTTGGCGTTGAGTCATGCCGGCCACATGACCATGGAGACATCTTCGGGCAGCTCTGGCTCTTCGGCTTTGAAACGGAGATGAGCACCGCTCCCTAGAGTCGGGAACGGCCAGCACATACGTGTGAGGGGAACCTTTACCTTCATATTAAATTGAATGAATTAACATTAAGAATGTGTGTGTGAGTACACATAAAAAAAACCACACACACATATACATCCTTAATGTTATTTTATATATGCATACGCACAAACATATATTCTTAAAGTGTTAAGCACCCGTTAATGAAAGAAAAGGGTTTTGATTGAGCCCAAATCAATTTTTTCCCGTATGTCATGAAATTACAGTAAGCCAATCTTCTTTTCGGTGATCTATTTTCGCCAGGGTGGATTTAATCTATGTCCCCTGGTCCTCCTGCTGGTTGCTTAATATTTGATGACTGTTTAATGCATCCACTTAATTTTGGCATCCTCTTAATTTGGCAAAACAGGACGATTATCCAATTATTTTTCACTTCCCAGAAAAGAACATCTTTTATTCTCGCTCTATTCCAACACACTTTTTACAAAGCAGCAGCTAAGTAATGCAATTGTCAAAATATTAAATGTTGAATAATAGCCAAAATGGGATTAAAATGGATAATGGCGGGAAATTGGCCTGAAATAAATCAGTACCGCGTTATAAAAGAACCTTTGTTTGTTTCTTTGTTGTTCTAATAGATTGTTGTAACTTAGAAGACAATAGGCTAAAAATAGAGCTGTGGGAAATATTCATGGACTTATATGCATTTGTACAATGAGTGAGCTTAATTCTATTTGATGATGCTTTTGCCTGTATTCACTCTATTATCTCGTTTCTGCATTTAGGAATAGAATAGAGCTGGAAGGAGCCTTGGAGGTCTTCTAGTCCAATCCCCTGTTCAAACAGGAGAACCTATAGTAGAGGTTCTATACTATTTCAGACAAGTGGCTGTCCAGTCTCTTCTTAAAAACATCCAGTAACAGAGCGCTCACGATTTCTGGTGGCAAGCTGTTCCACTGGTTAATTGTCCATCTCTTCTGTAGTATGGTGACCAACATTGGTTGCAGTATTCCAGGTTTGGTCTTACTGAGGTTTTTAGGTGTGTCTGTGTGTTTGTTTAAAAGTGTACCTAGTAAAGGTATTTTAAAATGATGACAGAAGTATAGCTTTGTTGAGTTGGAATGAATATTGAGGATACTCTTGAGCTCTGTGTTGTGACCCCGACTCCCAAGCCTGTCCTAACAGAGGAAGAGGACTCAGAAGGTGATGGGGAGGAACTGACAAGGCCTCCCTCTCCAGGACCCTCCTCTCTGGCAATGCCTCAGGTTCCATCCAAAGGCCAGGAGGAACAGCCGGGGATGTGCCAGGAGGAAGGCATATCGGAGCAGCCATTGTTAGGGAGAGAGGATGATGAATCCTGGCTTGATCCCAGGCAGCGTCGGAGGGAGAGGTGTGCACAGCAAAGGAAGAGGTGTGGGAGGGCCAGAGATTGAGCTGAGTCACTGAGCCACGCCCCACAAGGGATAAAAGTGAGTGGGATTGCTCTTCAGGCTTTGTGACGGGGACAAAGTTCACACTCTGATAGTCACAGCATGATCCCTGAACTTCAGCTTGGATATATTTTGGACTGAACATTGACTAAACTCTTATATTGTGGATAATTTGTTGCTCCTGGAATGGACTGAAGATAAGCCCTCTCCTGTTTTCTGGGAGTGCAAATGGTCTTGGCAGGCATTTTGCAATTAGCTGTCAAAACCCTCGTCTGCCAGGAATTCTAATCTGTTTACCTAATAAAATATTGGCAGGCGTGCTTGGTATTACGTTTACCTGTGTGAGGAAGGGGGACAGAACACTCTGTACAACATGGAGGAAAACCAGTTAAGCCACCCTCAAGACTTCATTGTCCAATTTCTTCTCAAACATTTCTGGAAAATCCTCATTCTCCATGTGAGGGTCTTCCACACTCTTTAATTCATATTCTCAAAGGTGTCTTTGCTATATGTTCCCCCAGTGTAGGTGGTCATCTAATCCCCAATATCTGCTGGTCACACTTTCCCAGCTAGGTGGAATTCCACTGCTAACCGATGGAATGTTTTTCTTGTCTTCATTCAAAAGCATCCAATCTTCTGAACAGGGCAGGTATCCAGCAGGTATCCATGTTATCAGGGCTGTCTAAAAATATTTCCAAGTTTGCATTCCTATGCCAGTTTATGAGTTGAAACTTCATGATCAATAGTGGATGTTGTTGTTAGTTGTGAAGTCATGTCCGACCCATTGCGACCCCATGGACAACGTTCCTTCAGGCCTTCCTGTCCTCTACCATCCCCTGGAGACCCTTTAAGCTCACACCTACTGCTTCAGTTACTCCATCCATCCACCTCATTCTCTGTCATCCCCTTCTTCTTTTGCCCTCAATCGTTCCCAGCATTAGGCTCTTCTCCAGGGAGTCCTTCCTTCTCATTAGGTGGCCAAAGTATTTGAGTTTCCTCTTCAGGATCTGGCCTTCTAAAGAGCAGTTAGGGTTGATCTCCTCTAGGATTGACCTGTTGGATTGCCTTGCAGTCCAAGGGAGTCTTCTCCAGCACCATAGTTCAAAGTCCTCAATTCTTTGGCGCTCAGCCTTTCTTATGGTCCAGCTTTCACAGCCATACATTGCAACTGGGAAAACCATGGCCTTGACTTTTGTTGGCCAACTTTTGTTGGCAGGGTGATGTCTCTGATTTTTAGTATGCTGTCTAAGTTTGCCATAGCTTGCCATAGTGGGATAGACATAGCCATCATTCCTGAAGAAACAGAATAATTTGGGAGGGTAGAAATAGAGAAAACCAGGAAAGAAATTTAAGGAGTTAGCACCACTGCCTTTCCTAGCTTTTGATGCCCAGGACAATTATTTCTTATAGTCTTCATAATGGCAAGGTTGACCCTAATTCTTTTCACCACATGGAGGCCCATAGCCAAGTCCTATCCAAAGGGCAGATTTCAATTTTAATTTCCATAGATGGCAAGCCTAAAAATACTAGTGAAGCTGTAGGTGCTCCATCACAGGCGGCTTTGAAGAAGAGACTGGACAGCCGCTTGTCTGAAATGGTATAGGGTCTCCTGCATGAGAAGAGAGGGTTGGACTAGAACAGGAGTCTCCAACCTTGGCAACTTTAAGACTTGTGGACTTCAACTCCCAGAATTTCTCAGCCAGCTTTGCTTTGCTGGCTGAGGAATTCTGGGAGTTGAAGTCCACAAGTCTTAAAGTGGCCAAGGTTGGACACCCCTGAACTAGAATTAAATTTAAATTTAATTTAATTTCCAATTTATATACCGCCCTTCTCCCTGAGGACTCAGGGCGGTGTACAGCCAGAATTAAGAGGGCTCTCCCCCTGGGGGTCACCAGACCTCTCTCTTCCAATTCTGTTATTCCGAATGACCCTGAATTATGTAGAAGCATAAATTCAGTGGAAGTATCATTCAGAATGCCCGATTTGGAGAAACGTCAAAGAATTACAGCTTTAAGGACTTATTTAGAAGCTTCTTAGAAGCCTCTAAATAAAGCTGGCCATTATGAAATCAGAAAAAGATCCTTTAGTTGGACTATTGATCTGATCCAGGTAGATTTTTCTTCAGTTATAAACATTTATGAATGTAACAGCCTTCAACGTAGTCTTGTCATTGTTCCTACACTTCCCCTCCTAGAACTGAAGAAAGATCTTGGAAACTTCAAAGGAAAAAAAAAACAAACAAGCAAAAAAGTTCAATTACCAATATGTCATAAAATCATATTGATTTTAAACCAGAGATATTTTTATTAGGGATCTTACCAGGGACATTTAATAAAGAACTACCATATTTAATTGTGAACATTTTAACCGCGGCTAGAATTGCATTTGCAAAAAATTGGAAAGGAGAGAAGATAATCACCGATGAAGAAATGATTAAGGAAATGTTGGACCGTACTGAAATGAGTAGATTGACATTTGAAATAAGAGAACAGGAAGATGAACAATATTATTCGATATGGGAGCTATTCTATCAATGGTTTGACAATAAAGTATGGAGATGAGATAGTATATATGAAATGAAATCACGACGAAATGTTTCAATATTTATCTTCTGTTCGAGTAAAGAATAATTGTTGTATGATGAGATTTGGAAAATTGTAAGCACGAAATGATTTTCACCGATTGAGATGCTGTCTGTAATTGTTTGTAAGGATGATATTTTTATGTCGGTTTTTTTAATTTTTAACAAATAAAACTTTTTTTTTTTTTAAAAAAAGAAAGTTCAATTACCTTTTCGGAAAGAAAACACCTTTGGGTCAACCATGACCAGGATGATTAAGAATTCCCATAGACATTCCCTCTAAGAACTTTCAAAGACAGATTGTGCCGAATCTGGTTTTGATGCTTTACTAGAGCGTTGCAACCGAGTGTAACTCTTCTGAAGCCTACCAACAGGCTTAAAGTCTGCTAGCTTCCTGGGCCAAGCTTCTCATGTTGGGTTTTTTTCCCCCTGCTTTCAGCATTATGCCAACAATACCATCCACAATGTTGTATTACTCAGTTTCTATGATTTGTTTGGGAACATATGCTTCAGTTAACTGCTATCCAAAACTGGCAATTGAGTTTATCATTGTCATATTATTTATCATTTCCACAGCATTTCCCCCCCCCCCCCCCAATGCTGAGACATTCTTTACAGCTCCTCTGTCATTTCTCCTTCCAATGACAACTGCGTTCGGTTGGAAAAATAATTATTTCCTTTAGGCTACCCGATAAGTTTTCGGGCTGATTGAGAATTTTGTTCACCAGAACAGGCAAGCATAACCAGACCTACCGCGCCAGCAAATTACACTTCTCCACTGACCTTGTAGGGTAGCCATAAATAATAATAATCTTCTCTCTTTTTACGGGACCGCCTGCTGCCCCCAGTAGCCTCTCACCGGCCAGTACGCCCCCATAGAGAGGGGCTCCTCCGGGTGCCGTCGGCCAAACAGTGTCAACTGGTGGCCCCCAGGGGGAGAGCCTTCTCTGTGGGGGCACCTGCTATCTGGAATGAGCTCCCCCCGGAGATACGGAGGATCCTGGATCTACGCACCTTCCGCCGCGCCCTCAAGACTTTTCTATTTCAACAGGCCAGCCTGGCCTAACTTTTCCCTTTTAACTTTTTAAATTGTAAATTTTAAATTTGTCTTAAGTATTGCGGTTGTTTTAATTTGTCCCGGGCCAAATTATCTAATATGGTTTTATGCTGTTTTAAAAATTTTGTAATCTATGTGTTTTATTTTTTGGCTGTTCACTGCCCTGAGTCCTGCGGGAGTAGGGTGGTATATAAATTTAATAAAGCTAAACTAAAACTAAACTAAACTTACGGCCTACTTAAGAATGCAAAGGAAGAAGAGATGCTCTTGCACAACATATGGAAAAGCTATCAGACCCGGGTGATAGATGATGCTTCACTCAACGAATCAAAAGTTGAGCCAGATTTTCTTCAAAGAAGAAAGATATATTTTTAGAGGCACTATATTATACTACATACTGTATATCTAATTAAAAATTATGGGATTATAGACGATAAAGAAAAATTATCATCGGATAACTTTTTTTCCCCCCTTGCTAAAAACATGTAACCGGCATTCACTTTGATGGCTACACAATGATTTGTATATGAATGTTACAAGTTACTTCTACAGGTAGTCCTTGACTTACAACTGAAAATGGAATCCAAACGTTCTGTTGCTAAGCAAGACAGTTGTTAAATGAGTATTAGCAATAGCACTTAGACTTATGTACCGCTTCACAGTGCTTTACAGCCCACTCTAAGAGGTTTACACAGTCAGCATATTTGCCCCCAACAATCTGGATCCTCATTTTACAGAATTTGGCAGAATTAGCCTGCAATGCTGCATTCTAACCACTGGGAAGGAAGGAAGGAAGGAAGGAAGGAAGGAAGGAAGGAAGGAAGGAAGGAAGGAAGGAAGGAAGGAAGGAAAATAGCAAAAGCACTTATATACCACTTCACAATGCTTTTACAGCCCACCCTAGGGCAGTTTACCGAGTCACCCTATTGCCCCCAACAATCTGGCTCCTCATTTTACCCACCTTGGAAAGATGGAAGGCTGAAAATCATGGAATGTGCTGAAATGAGTAAATTGACATTTGAAATTAGAGACCAAGAAGATAAACAGTATTACAAGTTATGGGATTTATTTTATCAATGATTAGATAATAAAACATGGAAATGAAATATGAAATATGAATGTTATAAATATCATATTTGAAAATGAATTTTTTGAAGCAACAACGCAATAGTTAAACAAATGATAAATGAGGATATTGACGTGTTTGACAATATGAGAAATAAGATAATTAGTAAATTTTGAATAGGAGGACGTTGCACAAATGATCTATAACTGACTTACACACTGGTTGTATTTGTAATGGATGATGGATTTGTTTTATGTTTTGTTTAAAAATAAATAAATAAATATAAATAATAAAAGAAAAGAAAGAAAGATGGAAGGCTGAATCAGCTTGGTGAGAGTCGAATTGCCAAATTGCAGGCAGCTGAGAGTCAGCAGAAGTAGCCTGCAGTACTGCACTCTAACCACTGCGCCACGACGGCTCACTTTTTACGATCTTTCTTGCCACAGTTGTTAAGTTTGTTGTTAAGTGAATCTGGTTTCCCCATGGACTTTGCTTATCAGAAGGTCATAAAAAGAGGATCCCGTGATCCCCAGGACATTGCGACCATCATAAAGAGTAGTCAGTTGCCAAGCAACCGAATTTTGATCATGTGACTTGAGGGAGGCTGTAACGATCGTGTGAAAAAATAGCCACAAGTCACTTTTTTTCAGGGATGTTGTAACTTTGAACAGTCACTAAATGAATGATTGTATGTCGAGGACTACCTGTATTGTATCTAGAGGGATGCGGTGACTCAGTAGCTAAGATGCTGAGCTTGCCGATCGAAAGGTCAGCAGTTCAGCGGTTTGAATCCCTGGTGCCGCGTAATGGGTGAGCTCCCGTTATTTGTCCCAGCTCCTGACAACCTAGCAGTTCAAAAGCAGGTAAAAAAAATGCAAGTAGAAAAAATAGGGACCACTTTGGTGGGAAGGTAACAGCGTTCCATGTGCCTTTGGCGTTGAGTCATGCCGGCCACATGACCACGGAGATGTCTCCAGACAGCACTGGCTCTTTGGCTTTGAAACAGAGATGAGCACCGCCCCCTAGAGTCAGGAACGACTAGCACATATGTGCGAGGGGAACCTTTACCTTTACCTGTATTGAAAAATATTGGATGGGAAAAGACTTAGAGAGCTAAAAAGTGCTGCTAGGGTGATTCCATCTCTTTTGTAAATCCCAGGCTCTTTTTTCGAGCAACCACGCGTCTTACTTCTATCTATCCTTAGACAGTTGTGGGTCACAACTCCTTGCTGAGCAACAGCAAGGCGCTCCTTGATATCCAGATGAGAGCTGACTCCCTCCCTGCATCTGGAGTTTTCCAACCAGGACGTTCGTAAAGAATTCTGGCAATTATTATTTGGAGAAGTGTCAAGATGACGAGTTACAGATTTCCGATTCCTTTGTGTGCCTTTCCCCTTTTCAACAATGCCTTCCTATGTTTCCCGGAAAGAGGTTTACTTATTATGTTAGATTAAATCTGCAACCTATGGAAAAAAATATACTCAGAGCTGAGTTGTTGCAGGGCTGATCAATTGTTGAGCCTTCAGTATTTTAAGATCCTTATCTGGAAGGTGCTTTGAAAGATAGTTCCTTTTAGCTACTCAGGAGAGGAAGTGCCAAGACACACTCTTTTTCCGCCCCTAGAAGGTATCCAATAAAATGTAAACACACTTATAGATTTCATCCGATTCACTTTCGTCTCTTCATCCTCTCCCATTAATAAACCTCACTGACAAGGGAGGAAAGGAAGGAAAGTACATATCTCTCTTATTTATCTTTTAAAAAAAATAACAACTTGCTCTGGTTGTGTCTCTTTTGTGAAGACCAAATGCTTTCTTACTGGTAGACCAAGTCATTAAAATGCCAGGATGACTGTTTAGCAGATTTAGCATGCTGTAAGAGACCTGTCGATTGGCTCCCCTTATAGATTTTCAGTGCCAGCTTGGAGAAGTTGATAGAAAACTATGATCTGTCAGGAGCAAGAAACCAGGAACTGGGATAGAGTTCAAAAGTACTACGAGTTTATTTCATGTTACCTATACAAAATCAAGGAACACGGTGGCTCAGTAGCTAAGATGCTGAGCTTGTGGATTGAAAGTTTGGCAGTTCAGCAGTTCGAATCCCTAGTGCCATGCAATGGAGTGAGCTCCCATTATTTATCTGCCAACCTAACAGTTCAAAAGCATGTAAAAAATGCAAGTAGAAAAAATAGGGACCACCTTTGGTGGGAAGGTAACAGCGTTCCGTGCGCTTTTGGCATTGAGTCATGCCGGCCACATGACCACGGAGACGTCTTCAGACAGCACTGGCTCTTCGGCTTTGAAATGGAGATGAGCACCGCCCCCTAGAGTCGGGAAGGACTAGCACATATATGCGAGGGGAACCTTTACCTTTTATACACAAACATCTGATCTACTTATGGTCAAGGCAAATTGA
The DNA here is from genome assembly GCA_012654045.1 of Ptyas mucosa. Classification (NCBI taxonomy): domain Eukaryota; kingdom Metazoa; phylum Chordata; class Lepidosauria; order Squamata; family Colubridae; genus Ptyas; species Ptyas mucosa. The sequence continues at coordinate 8,492,840 of WNWU01000047.1, read as the reverse complement.
CACTAGAAAGAGTCAACGGAATTCACTGGATTTAGGTCTCTTGTGTGAACGTAGAGATTCTAAACTGACAACGTGCTTGACCTCTCCCTCTGGCTCAACCTGGTCCTCTCCTACATGATCAAACTATTGGTTCTCTAGGCATGCTTTCAAAGACGTGGACAGTGAGAGCATTCAGTTTGATCAGACATGACTCTAAACTGAAGTAGAAGTTAATCCTGTTAATATTATTTCACCTGCTGAACAACAGTTACACTTTTTTTGGAAGTACAAAGAATAGAAGTGTTTATTCCGCCTGACATTCATTTGAATACCAAATTGAGTGCCTGACAAATCAAATGAAATGGGCAAATAAAATCTGCAAATCTTTATGCTACTTTTAGAAATGCACCACAGAATGGCACTTGGTAGGGCAGCCACGAAGCTTGGAAAAGGTATTCAAATGCCGTGATGTGGGTCCACCTACAAAGATCAGAGTTGTTGTAGGAAGTTAGCACCCACTGCTTTCCTAGAAGAATGAAATATTTTAGGAAATATTAAAAAGGCAGAATATTATGTTTCCCTGGATGAGAAATGGAGAAGCATGTTTTAAAGATGAAGCAGCTCCCATCTTCCTGCCCCCACCCTTTGTCAATGGGCCAGAGGCAGAAACTCAATCTTTGTCAATGGACCATCATCTGCAACACAATAGGACCCCATCTAGCAACAGAAACTCACCACATGGCACTGGGAAGATTACATCAGCCAGCAAGACTAGCTAAGACCCCCACCCCCTGGGAGTCTGACAACCAATCAGGATACTCTTTCTGGGCCCCAGGAAGTTCAAAGCCAGAGAGGGCATAAAACCCGGGGACTCACTGCATCTCCGCCCTTTTTCTGTTCAGGAACTCAAACCATGTGATCCTGTCCACCATTAAACCATCTTTCCAAGCAGTCTCCATGTTTCCAGTGTCTTTTTCCCCACTTGGAGCTGAACCCAGAAGGATATTTCTTCCTACAAAGCCTTATGGGAGGGGCCAATCATCTCTTGGCCTTACTCCCAAGTCATCCTCTCTGCTTTAGCTGCTCCTGTCTTCTGGCAGCTCTTCTCATGTGTGCACTAGGATCAGGCTCCTCCTGTTCCTCTGCCTCTCTGCTGTCAGTCTCTGGAGGCTCCGAAGTCTGCACATCACTCCCCGATGGCCCTGGCTCCATCTCTGCCTCTGATGCAGAGCCTTCATCCAGGCCTCCCCCAGCCTCCAGGACTGGCCCATGTACTTCCTCAGCCTCATCGCTATCCGACTCCACTGCCAGCTCTGCAGGCTTCTGGCAGACCATAACAGGGATGGCAAAGAATGAAGTGAACAGGGAAGGCAGAGACTCTTCCTATATTGTGCAAGCCATTTTATTCCCTGTGATACGAGTATTGTCACCTTTGAACTTGAGCATTGGAGAAAACTCTTGAGAAGACCATGGACAGCCAAGAAAACCAACCAATGGATCATCAAACAAATTAACCCAGAGTTTTCTTTAGAGGCACGAATTACCAAGGTTAAATTATCCTACTTCACACAAATTATATGAAGACTCACATTATGGGAAATGCTCTAATGCTGGGAAAGGTGGAAGGCAAGAGCAGAAGAGAACAACCAACAGCAAGAAAGACAGACCCAGTTCCAATATTGATGAGGACATGATTGGTAGACTTGAAAAAAATAGGTTAGGGCTAGATCAGGATGGGGGGAAAAAAGATCTACGCGTCTGCTAGGAGTCGAAAATGACATGATGGCACATAATCCATCAATCCATCCATCAATTATGTTACTTGAGTTAAAAATAATTAGAACATTGAAAACCTATCTTAGATAGGATGAATTGGCTCCGAGAAATGCAGATTTCTTGCAAATGCTGATGCCTTGAAAATAGCGCCACTATTTTCATGCCAGTGATAAACTGAGGAAATCTTATTGATATAAAGTAGTGGCCCAAATTGTGGAAATCTTTTGGGAAGAGTGTATTTTGGAGGTTTGATGGCTAATAACACCACTTTTTGGGGGGAGTTTCGAGATAATCCTATTCCACTGCTGGAATGGCCTGGGAATAGCCCAGACCTTCTTAACCCAATTGAAAATCTATGGAGCCGACTAAAGAAACTTGTTAGTCAGAAGCGACCCAGCAATAAAACCCAGTAAATAGAAGCAATAATTCCATGTTGGTTTCACATGATAACAGCTGCAGAACTCAAAGACTTGGTTCACTCCATGGGAAGACGTTGTAAGGCCGTCCTTCATGCTAAAGGTTACCCAACTAAGGATGAACTGACATGGTGATCATTTTTGTATATCTCGTTTTTTCTACGGTGATCATTTTTGTATATCTCATTTTTTCTACGTGTTTCACTTTTCTTCTTTATACTGTAACTGCTATTTTAATAGCAAATCCTTCATAAAGGTTATTGCATTACATTCTTGATTAAATTATCTTTCCATTGATACAGTATATAATTTTATGGTACTACTCCAAAAAAAAAAAGTGGTGTTATGAGCTAGTTTTAGAAAATACACTTTTCCCAAAAGGTTTCCACAATTTTGGCTGCTACTATAATAAGGTTGCTCTTCATCCACATATGCTTTAATTATGGGGCTAATTTTATGACTAGCTTTGGTCACTGTTCTTTACACTTGCCATGTTTTCTTTTTTTAAAATTTATTTTTTATTTAAATTTATTATAATACAATACAATACAATCAGTCAGACAGTGTTATTTTTCTACACAGGTTAGATTGATTCTTTTTTTACATTTCATCGTAATATAATGTAATTTACATATGCATCTTAAAATTTATATTAACTTTTATCTATTCTTTATTCTATTGTCAATCCACCTGTACCAATCATCCCACACCATATAATATTCTGAGTCTTCTTTCTCATTTAATTCTAATGTTAATTTGTTCATTTCAGCACATTCTAGAACCTTCTGAATAATATGTTCCTCTGGTGGTGTGTCCTTTCCTTTCCAATATTGGGCATAGGCTAATATATGTATGATTAAATATCTTTTTTCCCCCCCGGTATTTCGTCTTTAGTATTCCCAGGAGAAATGTTTCAGGTATCAATTCAATTTTTTCATTGGTTGATTCTTGTAGCCAATTTTGAATTTTTCTCCATTACCTCATCGCTTCAGGACAGGATCACCACATGTGAAAGAAGATACCTTGGTGACATCCACACTTCCAACCAACACTTGCTGTTTTCATCATGTCATTCTTCCTAAGTCATTCACCCAATGATACTGCAATTCCCTTTCCAATAATTCCCCTTTGTCTTTTCTGTATTTCTTCATCTTCTAACCTTATTGGAAAGAATGGCTGAATTGCAAAAAAAATAGTTGGAATCATTGGTTCCACAATAACCTTGAATTGATGGTTCTATGTACCTTTCATTTAGAAACACCCCTGAAGTCCAACCTCATAGTTATAATAACCAATATAGAGGCAGGATAAATATTCCCTTGTATCAGTGTTTTTCTGGTTATTTTTATTTGAGGATATTTCACTATCCATAATAACGTTGGTAGAAATAGAATTTGGAACTTCATAATAAAATACCCTAATTTGAGAATGCCCACCTTGGGGAAATTCACTGGAATTTATATTAATCTAATTTCTTTGCCAGATGAGTACGTTCTTGTTTTTAATTCTGTCAGACATTTCCAGTCTCTTAAGTTACAGTGTATGTTTTATTTGCTGCTGTTGTCTTATTTTTATGAATTGTTTTTAATTTTCTGGGTGATGCTTTTTTTTTTTAAAGAACTTTGATGCTTGCCTTAAAAGCAGCCTGAAGGAAAAAAATGGGGGAAGAATATAATAAATCTGTGAAATAACATATTCATGATCTTCTACAATAAAATCTGAGGTAAAGGCATAAATTCATAGGCAGAGTCCCTCAGATGAGTGATACTCCATTCTGAAGGGGGCAGAGACGTGA
>WNWU01000047.1:8462013-8472936 GCA_012654045.1 Ptyas mucosa | reverse complement strand
TATTCTATTCTATTCTATTCTATTCTATTCTATTCTATTCTATTCTAAACAAACACATACATACATACATACCTACAATATGCATTTCTTTATGCACAGGAATAGCACGTTTGCAACCACAACATAAGGAGGAAAACTGAAGCCTTCTTATGGGCTGCAGATTTCATGATATTTAGCCCGTTGACTGATGAATGAGATAGTTGTGACTCTGTGACCTGTTGAAGAGGCAAAGTCTAAGTACCAGAATTGGGAGTAAATCAATCAGCTTTCCTGCTTCCATGGGCAGATGGGTTCATCAGTTAGCCACTTTCCCTCAACAGGCTATAAATTATCTATGGCTGAAGGACAGCATGTCAGCTGAGCCGCTGCCACGACTTCTCCAGAAAGATCGATGTGGCACCATAAATGGAAGCAACTCGGCTTGAGCAAAGCCACTCAACCCATCATCACCAGGTTTTAAAGGTAAAGGTTCCCCTCGCACATACGTGCTAGTCATTTCTGACTCTAGGGGGCGGTGCTGATCTCTGTTTCAAAACCGAAGAGCCAGCGCTGTCCGAAGACGTCTCCGTGGTCATGTGGCCGGCATGACTCAATGCCAAAGGTGCACGGAACACTGTTACCTTCCCACCCAAGGTGGTCCCTATTTTTCTACTTGCATTTTTTACGTGCTTTCGAACTGCTAAGTTGGCAGAAGCTGGGACAAGTCACGGGAGCTCACCCTGTTATGCGGCACTAGGGATTCGAACCGCTGAACTGCCGACCTTTCGATCGACAAGCTCAGTGTCTTAGCCACTGAGCCGCTTCACTAAGTGTTTGGTGAATACACCTAATTTTTCAGAAAGCAAAGGATGTAAAACCCCTTTCGATGGTCAAGAATGTTGGATTCTCTCTCCAGTTCTGGTTAAGAAATGAGAAACGTTATCATTCAATCAATGACTTGCCCCAGGGTATTTCAATTCATTACAAAAAAATAAAAATAAAATCATATTTTCAATTTCATTGGATAATCCAGGTAAGATTATCTAACTAAAACTAACTTAACTAAAATTGAAACCCTTGGAGGAAGAGCCTTGGTGGTGCAGCAGACTAAAGTGGTGTTAAGTAGCACTTAAGTTGCCAGCTGCCTGCAATTACTGTGAGTTCAAATCTCACCAGGCTCAAGGTTGACTCAGCCTTCCATCCTTCTGAGGTAGGTAAAATGAGGACCCAGATTGTGGGGGCAATAAGCTGACTTTGTATGAAAAAGAACACCACTTAGGGGGGGCCCCGAAAGCCCTACTAAGCAGGTATATACAAAAGTATGAAGGTTATTGCTTAACGCATTGTAAGCCGCCCTGAGTCTCCAAAGAAGGGCGGCATATAAATTGAACCAATAAATAAATAAATAAATAAATCACTAGGGAAAATCAATGTTGCCCAAATTAAATTCCATGAATTAGTCCTTGACTTACGGCACTTCATTTAGTGACTGTTCACAGTTACAATGGCACTGGAAAGAATGACTTATGACCGTCTTTCACCCTTACGTCCATTGCAGCATTCCCGTGGTCATGTGAGCAACGTTCAACTGCTTGGCAACCAACAAGAGCCTTGGATAGTACAGTGGTCTAAAGCCCTGTTATTAACATCAGCTGCCTGCAATTATTGCAGGTTCGAATCTCACCAAGGCTCAAGGTTGACTCAGCCTTCCATCCTTTCTAAGGTAGGTAAATTGAGGACCCAGTTTGTGGGGGCAATAAGCTGACTTTGTATAAATATACAAAAGTATGAAGGCTATTGCTCAGCGCATTGTAAGCCGCCCTGAGTCTCCGGAGAAGGGCGGCATATAAATCAAATTTTTTAAAAAAACTCATTTTTTAAAAAAATATTGTTGTTGTTGTTGTTATTACTACTACTACTACTACTAGTAGTAGTAGTAGTAGTCATATTTCTATGCCGCCCACTCTTCGAGGACTCTGGGGGGCTCACACCAAAGACAGTATACTAAGTAGCATATTGCCCCCAACAATCTGGCTCCTCATTTTACCCGCCTCGGAAGGATGGAAGGCTGAGTCAACCTTGAGCCGGTGAGATTTGATCTGTTGATCTGCTGAACTAGCAGTCAGCTGAAGTAGCTGCAGTACTGCACTCTAACCACTGCGCCACCTCGGCTCTTTATGATAGTTGCAGTGTCCTGGGATCCCCTTTTGCAAACTTCTGACAAGCAAAGTCAGTGGGGAAGCCAGATTCACTTAACAACCGGGTTCCTAACTTAACAACGGCAGTGATACAGTTATAACAACTGTGGCAAAAACAGTCGTAAACTGGGGCAAAACTCACTTAAATGTCTCGCTTAGCAATAGAAATTTTGGGTTTAATTGTGGCCATCATGTAATGGACTTCCTATATTGTATTTCAAGCTTGACTGACTTTGGCTTCAACATAATTATTTTTGAGATAATTAGTATAGGATTAACACACATGCACACGCTTTGTTTCTTTCTCGTCCCACGAATTCACTCTGGCTTGCACAGAAATCTAGATTTTCAAGTTAATTAGGAGAATGACAAAATTAATGTTGGGATGAATTAAAGAATCTGCCGTAGGCTTTAGTCCTGAATTAAAGGAAGCTTAAGTAGTGATTCAACCGTTTTATTTTGCTCATGCAAATGATTGCATCAACACGCTTTTGTGTGTCTGTATGTGTGTGCTTTTACCCATGTCCCCATGAGCTATAGATAGAAAGAATCACACAACAGGAATCTTAATGCTCTCACACAATTATTGTTCAGCGTTGGACAGACGAACAAATGAACTGTTCCGTGATCAGCAGAATTGGGGAATAGAAATTAGTCGCTGTAGCGATGATGATGGTAATGAATTATGACTTCTGTTTGTCGAAATGTTGATTGTGTCTCCGTGATTTTGTTTCCTTTGTGCCTTCTTTTATAATTTTGTCTATTCTTCTTTGGAGTTTTGTTTTTTTTAATTTAGTTAATAACTTTAATAAAAAAAGTGAGGTAGAGAGTCCTTAATTTATAACAGACTTTCTTCCCGATTTAAACCGAACGGAAAAATAGAACTTTTCCCCCCCCAAGTGAATGGATTGTCCCTGAATTTAGATACCGTTTTCTTTGCATAGCGAGGTCTTTCAGTTTTCCAAAACTGTCAATCAAATATCTTTATAGGAGAAGTGAGAAGGAACAACACGGATCTAGGTTAAAGGCCTGACAACTGCAGTCCATAGATATGACAGGAGCCTTGAATATTGAAAGAACCTGAAGTATTATTGTTTGGAGTATCATAATTCACAGGAGATCTCTCCCATCTCCAGCCTTGCTAATACATCACTGAATAGAGGCAGGCAAGTAAGCATTTTAATACGAAATATAACTTAGCCATCGACTTCTGTCAATTTTCCCAATTCTGTTCATTGTCCTTGAGAGAGGGATTGACAGAATGCAAATCCTCCCTTAAAGGGGGGATAAATATCGGCTGGTAAAATAAGAAGCTTATAAGAGCTTTCTTAGGTAGGGCTATTACTTTGAATCAGACCAATGATCATTGATCACAGCCCCCTTTTATAAAAAAGATTTGTTTATCCTTTATATCTATACAAACCTGTTTTTTTAATGAATAAGTCAAAGTGGGAAACATACCCAATGCACCTTCCTCCTCCTATTTTCTCCACAATAACCACTCTCTGAGGGAGATTGGGCTGAAAGGGGTGGATCACCCAGCTGGCCTTCATGCCAAAGGTGGGACTAGAACTCTCAGTCACCTGGTGATTGGCCCAAAGTCACTCAGCCTGCTTTCATGCCTAAGACAGGACTAGAACTCACTGTCTCCTGGTGATTGGCCCAAAGTCACCCAGCCGGCTTTCATACCTCAGGCAGAACTAGAACTCACTGTCTCCTGGTGATTGACCCAAAGTCATCCAGCCAACTTTAATGCTCAAGGCAAGACTAGAACTCACTGTCTTCTGGTGACTGACCCAAAGTCACCTAGCCAGCTTTCATGCCTAAGACAGGACTAGAATTCACTGTCTCCTCGTAATTGTCCCAAAGTCACCCAGCCGGCTTTCATGCCTAAGGCAGGACTAGAACTCACTGTCTCCTGGTGATTGGCCCAAAGTCTCCCAGCCAGCTTTCATGCGTAAGGTGGGACTAGAACTCACAACTTCTTGACAATCGGTCCAAAGTCTCCCAGCTGGCTTCCATGCCTAAAACGGGACTAGAACTCACAGTCACCTGGCAATTGGCCCAAACTCACCCAGAGTTGCAGAGGTTTTCTTAGGAAACCCGTTAAATGGCACACTGTCGTGCTTTTGAGCTTTCTCCCTCTTCATTCTTCTGATTTTGGACATCTTAACTTCGTAAAGCCTCAACCTTCCAAGTTCAGTGATCAATCTATCCCCGCTCTGAAAGCTGCAGGATCGTAACCAACAGTTTTTTCATAGAAAGCTTGGTCCACTTCCTCAGGCATGAGCCAAACTCTTTGTTAATCCCCCAAATGCTACCCTGTTCCCGGCAATGAATAATTTGCTAATGTTTGTGGCATTTTTGGCAAGCCCTGGGTTCTAATTGGCATTATCCACAGCTACCCTGAAACATTTTGAAAGTGCTCAGGAGGTTAAATGGGTTCACGTAGAAACTGGCTATCTTGGCCAGCCTCCAACCTTTATTTATTCATTTGCTTACAACTGTATTGATTTTTAAAATGAAAAACATAAGCAAAAGACATAACCACCACTGTATTACTTTAGAAACGTCCATTAATAATAGGCGTATTGACAAAACTGACAAGGGGAATTAAAAAAAAAAACCAGCTGGGCCATTCAATTGTTCGCGTAGAGAGTTTGCAAAACTGAAAAGTAGGCATGGCTCCTGAACCCATCTAAGATTTTAGCAATGGAAGGATTACCTCAGTGGTGAAATCCTGCTGGTTCTGTCCGGATCGCATGAACTGGTAGCGGCGGCGGTGCATGGTTCAACGAACTGGTAGCGGCAGCAGCACGAGGCTCCGCCTACCTGCCTGGATGTCGCTACTTCCTAGTTTTAACCAGGAAGTAACCCGTTTTTGACCCTCTGCTCATGCGCAGAAGGCTTTGCGCATGTATGGAGGGTCAAAAATCAGACGTGACGATGGTGCGCGTGCAAGCAGAGTGACCAGAGGAAGTGCAGCACATGCACTTCCGAACTGGTAGGGAAGGTAAGTAGATTTCACCCCCGTATTACCTCTATTATCCCAGAGGCTCATCGCTTAAATAAAAGTGATATTAGACTTTCAAAGAAAGTCTTTTTCAGATCTCAAGAAGATGTTCCAATGAGTAGCCCAGATCTGTCCTTCAAGTATCCGAAAAGTGGCTATTAATTTTGTTTTTATGGTTTTCTTCATCAGGCTAGATTTACTGCATTCTCCCTACATCTTACTGGCACTACTCGGAGAGAAATGAACGACACCAGTTAGTGCAATTTTTCTGCTGGTTACAGAACACGTTAAAGGAACTACATGGCTCCGAATCCTCTAAACCCCCCCCCCAAAAAAAAATCTTCTTCAAAGACCGAATTCCAGTCAGGCTGGTAGAAATTTTTTATTACTTGCAATCAGGAGATTTGCAAGGGGAAATATCTTCCCCAGCTGCATTCTTCTGTCTCTGATTGAAGAAAGGAAGAAAGAGAGGAGGTATTTTGCGTCTTGGATGCTCCTCGGAGAATCTCAGGATTATCTCCGTAGAGCAGAACTCATAAATCATGTGAGACTTTTTTTTTTTTTTTAGTTTCCAGCTTTTCTCAAACTTTTACTTGGTAACTCGGCGACGATTTGAAAACAAGAAAACACAGAAGCCTCACATCTTGTGATAGAAAATGAGGAAATGTGGCAGCAGAAGCACCCATTATTTTTAATTGAAAAAAAAAAAATCCCCAAAGCAGAAATTCAAAAAGTTCCTTTAAAGAATCACTAACATACACACACAAAAGAATATGACTCCCACCCTTTTGGTTATCATAGTTAGATGCCAAAATCAAGAACAAGTCTTTAACTACATACTATTAAAACTCTCATTGACATGACCTTTATCTGAGCGAAACGGTGAGTAATAGGACAACAATTTTCCAAACAAGGTAGCTCAGATAGGCTGATTTACAAAAGGTGTCCAAAATTTGGGACTCAGGACTCTTGAGGAAATGAAATTTGGGAACGTTGCAACTGCTTCAGTGATACTCGTGGCTGCTGCACTGCTGGGTTGATGCTGTGGTCGTGTGCTCTTCATTTTTAAAGTTCTGTTACAGTTTCCCAGACAGTCTAGCAATCCCTTCCTTTCTGCCCCGCCCAGCAGCAGCCAATTACCAGGAAGGAAAGAAGGAAGGAAGATTCCTGATGCTCCCTGCCACTTCCCACAAGGAAATTTAATGAGGAAGCTGGCAGGAAGTCCGAAGTCACTCCCACTGCCATTTCATTTTTGCCCACCTATGGCCATTCTGTTTTTCTGTTTAGATAAGAAAATATCTTTGAAGTGGTGCCCCAATGGCAGTGGTGGGATTTAAATTTTTTTTTGTACCGGTTCTGTGAGTGTGGCTTGGTGGATGTGGCATGGCATGAATTGGTGGGTGTGGCTTGGTGGGCGTGGCAGGGGAAAGATACTGTAAAATCTCCATTCCCACCCCATTGCAGGGGAAGGATACTGTAAAATCTCCATTCCCTCCCCACTCCGGGGAAAGGTTACTGCAAAATCCCCACTTCCTGCCAATCAGCTGGGACTCAGGAGGCAGAGAATAGCTGGGGGTGGGGCCAGTCAGAGGTCGTATTTACCGTTTCTCCAAACTACTCAAAGTTTTCACTACCGGTTCTCCAGAATACCACCTGCTGAATACCACCTCTGCCAAATGGGGCAGGAGTTGTCTAGTTGTGATAAAAAAAAATCAGCCAAGCTCAGAATAAAACAAGTAAAATGAATACAATACTGTATACCCAATCTATAAAATTAATCTTTGGTCTGTAAAAATCCAGATAACCACTAAAGATCAACAATTTCTTCGGTCAAACTGTGCATATTGTGGGTGCTGGTTGATTCCCCCATTGACGAGTTGCCTTTTAACTCAATGAAAAGTACCGATTGCAAAAAAAAAAAAAAAAAAATATCTACCAGACTAAACGTCATTTGCCCTGTCTAACTAGTGTTTGCTTCCCTATTCCATATTTAGCAACATTGATTTGCCAGCAAGATAATATTAAGAAGACAACAAGACTATTTCTGTTTATAGCAACATCCTCTATGTCTCTGAATGACTAAATGGAACACTTCTCTTCCATTTGTTTTTTGAATCTGAATCAAGTGTAGTACATCAGCCAAGGCAAATAATAATGTTTGTCTTCCTCCACCTCTTCCTCTTCCTCCTCCTCCTCCTCCTCCTCCTCCTCCTCCTCCTCCTCCTCCTCCTCCTCCTCCTCCTCCTCCTCCTCCTCCTCCTCCCTGTTAACATTAGTTCTTGAAAACATTTGGCCTTGTAAAATAACTGACCGAAAACAAGAAACCTTTTTAAGGGAAAGAAGAATTCTACGTCATTCTTCAACATCACATCTGGAAATAGGTTTGAATCTCCAATTTCCCTAGGCTTTCTCTACCATATCTTCTGATAGTAAATTAAGATACAATGTGCCCCTTTTTCACCCCAAAAACACCACTCTCTTTCGCAAGTCTTTGAAGTTTTTAATACAAGAAACAAAATTAGGGTCCAACAAATTCCAGTTTTTCTTTAGACTTGGAAAACATTAAAGGTAAAGGTTCTCCTTGCACATATGTGCTAGTCATTCCCAACACTAGGGGGCATAGCTCTTCTAGACATACTATCCCCTAGGCATAGTTTCAAAGCCAAAGAGCCAGCGCTGTCCGAAGACGTCTCCGTGGCCATGTGGCCGGCATGACTAAAGGGCAAAGGCACACGGAACGCTGTTCCCTTCCCACCGAAGGTGTTCCCTATTTTTCTACTTGCATTTTTTACGTGCTTTCGAACTGCTAGGTTGGCAGAAGCTGGGACAAGTCACGGGAGCTCACCCCGTAACACGGCGCTTGGGATTCGAACCGCTGAACTGCCGACCTTTCGATCGACAAGCTTAGTGTCTTAGCCACTGAGCCACTGCGTCCCTAGTGGAAAACATTATTGACCAGTTATATGGTGGTCGTAGTCTGTTATCTTTCCTTGTATAGACATAGAATAACTGATTTAACAGAATGACAGAGTAATGGAATAATAGAATTGGAAGAGGGTTCTATTCTTCCAATTCTTGAGCAAGGGTTCATCCAACCCTTCTCAAGCAGGAGACCCTATACCATTGTAGACAAATGTTTGACCAATTTCTTCTTAAAAACCTCCAGTGATGGAGCACCTACAAAGAACTGGAGGCAAGTTGTTCCACTGACTAATTGTTCTAATTATCAGGAAATTTCTCCTTAGTTCTAAGTTGCTTCTCTCCTTGATACGTTTCTATCCATTGCTTCTTGTCCTGCCTTCAGGTGCTTTGGAGAACAGATCGACCCTCTCTTCTTTGAGATATTGGAACACTGCTATCACGTCACCTCTAGTCCTTCTTTTCATTAAACTAGACATACTCAATCTCTGCAACCGTTCTTCGTATGTTTTAGCCTCCAGTCTCCTAAAGTAAATTTAAGTAACAGTAAAGCCAATGCAGGTTGGATGTTAGGAAGAAAGCCTAACAAACAAAAGAACATTGCAATAGTAGAGCAGATTATTTGTGGAAATTCATCACAAAGTCCATCTTCCACCATTTCTTCAAAGTCAATAAAACCAGCAAGACTTCTGCAGTTGTTGCTGGTTTATTTTTTTATTTTGTTGCGGTTGCTACAAGAAATGCAGCACCTTAAATGTTTGCGATGGCATATTAGCAAGCTCTGAAGTCATTCTTGGAGTAAGCATAAATGAGAACATTTACTAATTCAATTATTAATACTCAATCTACGTTCCCTGCAGACTGTTTATTTCAGCATCTCTCCGAATTATACAAAGCTTTTTCAAAGCATCATTCATGCATGAAGGGCTCCAGACTTTAAAAGAAATACAAATGATATTAGTCAGACCACAAACCTGTTGTCCCTAGATACTAATGTCATGGAGATTCATAATTCTCTGCTTGTTTTCTTACAAAATACGTTGATTTCATAACACTTGTTTCTAATACAAGGTGAGCATTACAACTTCACACCTCCAATATGCATCTGTTGTAACACACTATTTCTTCCTTAGATTGTTTCATCAATGGCATTTAAGCTACAAGTAGATCTGCTCCCTTACCTGATTATAGCTGTGGGAGGCAACCAATTTTCTCCTTCAGGCTCCTTTGTTCCTTGTTTTGTGAGCCATTACCGCATTATAAGGGCCCAGTAAATATAATTTTTCAAGGACGTTCGGCTTCTATCAAATCCCTAGAGAAAAATTTGCCATTCTCGGGGTTTCTAACGCTGGAGAATTTAAAAGGTAGGAACTTTTACAAAAAGGAAGATAGGGAAAGATACAGGTGGTCCTTGACTTATGACTGCAACTGAGGCCCAAAATTTCTGTTTGCTAAGTGAAACATCTGTTAAGTGAATTTTGCCCCATTTTATGACCTTTATTGCCACATTTGTTAAGTGAATCATGACCTTGGTTAAGTTTGGAACCTTGGTTGTTAAGTGCTCTCTGAGCTTGTTTTTTTTTTTTCCCTTTGCAGATGTTTCATTATCCAGTTAGGTAACATCATCAGAACTAGAAGGGAGCTCACCCCGTTACGCGGCGCTAGGGATTCGAACCACTGAACTGCCGACCTTTATAACAAGCTTAGCGTTTTAGTCACTGAGCCACGATGTCCCCCAAAGAACACTGAAGTAGTCCTGTCATTAACCAAAAAACACTGTGAAACCGGGGAAACCCAGCATCCAGTCTTCGTATGGATTAAGAGAGATGAGAACATATTTAAGTATCTCAATTCCATCTTTTTCCAGTTTGTTTCTCAGCCCAGTTCTCGTACAGATTTTAGTGGCATGTGGAAAGAGAGGGAGGGAGAGGGGGGAAGAGGGAGGGAGGAGGGAGGGAGGGAGGGAGGGGGGAGAGAGAGAGAGAGAGAGAGAGAGAGAGAGAGAGAGAGAGAGAGAGAGGGAGGGAGGGAGAGATCTTCCTGCATTTTGTTAACTACTTAATCTGATGAAAGCAGAATTGCTTCTAACATTTTTATCTAAGGAGTTAGGAGATAAAATGCACGTAAATCTTGTTCGTAAAAATACGGGGCTCTTATATTCACTCTGTTATGCTTTAAGGTGGCCGAGGGGTGGATTTGAGCGAGACCGATGCAGGAGAGAGATGCACAAAGCATGTCATGGAGATGGGTGCAGTTAGTTCATTGAAGGAGGGAGACAATACACTCTGCCACATTGTGCCACTTCACGTCACTCCACCGCAGATAATGGCAGCCTCTTCGAGCTATTGGAGTTGCCGGATGAGGTCTGTGGAGTGACATGAAGAGAAACAATGCAATCCCCCCCTTTTCTGACATGTGGAGAGTTTGTGAAGAGCTCTGAAGCACCATCGACACAAAGCACACTTTTAACGCTTTGCAAAGCCTTAATTGCATAGCTCTGTCTTTCTGTTTGTGTCGGCCATTCATGCTTCCATGAGATGCCACAACGTATTTATTTATTTGCATCCCACCTTTATTGCTTTTACAAATAAATCAAAATGGCAAACATATCCAAACGCATTCCTCCTCTTCTTTTCCCCAGAACAACAAGTCGGTGAAGTGAGTTGGGCTGAGACAGAAAGACGGGGCCAAAGTCACCAGCTGGCTTTCATGCCTGAGGGTGGACTAGAACTCACAGTCTCCTGGTGATTGGCCCAGAGTCAAACAACCAGCTGGCTTTCATACCTCAGGCAGGACTAGAACTCACGGTCTCCT
>WNWU01000047.1:8431908-8448193 GCA_012654045.1 Ptyas mucosa | reverse complement strand
TAGAGTAGAGTAGAGTAGAGTAGAGTAGAGTAGAGTAGAGTAGAGTAGAGTAGAGTAGAGTAGAAGAGAATAGAGCTGGAAGGGACATTGGAGGTCTTCTAGTCCAATCCCCTGCTTAGGCAGGAAACCCTACATAATTTCAGACAAATGGTTATCGAATCTCTTCTTTAAAACTTCCAGTGTTGGAGCATTCACAACTTCTGGAGGCAAGTTGTTCCACTGATTAATTGTTCTAACTGTCAGAAAATTTCTCCTTAGTTCTAGGTTGCTTCTCTCCTTAATTAGTTTCCACCCGTTGCTTCTTGTCCTGCCCTCAGGCGCTTTGGAGAATAGCTTGACTCCCTCTTCTTTGTGGCAGCCCCTGAGATATTGGAACACTGCCATCGTGTCTCCCATTGTCCTTCTTTTCATTAAACTAGACATAACCCAGATCCTGCAACCGGTTTTCATATGTTTTAGCCTCCAGTCCCCTCATCATCTTTGTTGCTTTTCTCTGCACTCTTTCTAGAGTCTCCACATCTTTTTTACCTCATGGCGACCAACACTGAATGCAGTATTCCAAGTGTGGCCTTGCCAAGGCCTTATAAAGTGGTATTAACACTTCACGTGATGCTGATTCTTTGCTCTGGGTCTTCTTAAAAGTAATTTAAAAAGTTAACATTATTTTCCATGGCTGTTGCAGACTTTTTTTTTTTTCCCTCTCTCTCTCTCTCTCTCTCTATACGGCTTCTCCCCATCCCTCCATCCTCAAAACGTCTTGTGCATTCCCCAGGAGTTCCCTTGCTCATTTCAAGGATGTACATAAAAGTGTCTTATTATATATTCTCCTTGGCTGCCCTGTTTATTAAGGGAGCTAATTCCCTCGCCTTGTCGGAAGAAAATATCTTTCTTTTCTGTCATACTTCACTCAATCTTTGTCCTTTTTGTTTAGGATGAAGAGGCACCGCAGGCTTAGAGCTGCTTTTGATATTCTCAAAGTCAATGTCCCATACCAGTAAGAACAAGATCTAATCTTAGTGTCTGCAGAGGAGGCATTAAGTTACCTGAATATAAAAGAGACTTGCATCTCTCGTAGGGAACGAGAGAAAGATTGGGTAAGCCAAATTTTTCCCCTTATCACTCACAGGCGAAATGTTTGTCCTAACTTTCCAATGCAGATATAAAACATGGGCCAATCTCAAGGGTCCGAGGCTGGACCTGGGTAGAACTGAAGCAATCGCTCTCAGGAACTGTCAAGCCAACAAAACTTTTGCTCAGGCTGAAACCTTGGTACTTGTTGTGGCCCGCCAGTAGCCAGCGGATCTGGCAGCAGATTCGGACAGTGAGGAGGCTGGGGAGGAACATGGGCCAGTCCTGGAGTCTGGGGAAGGCTCTGATGAGGGCTCTGCGTCGGAGGCAGAGAGGGGGCCAGGCCGTCTGACAATTGTCAGCTGCCTTTGGAGTCAGACATCAGTGAGGCAGATGAACAGCTGGAGCCTGTTCCCAGTGTGCGCATGCACAGAATTGCCAGATGAAGGAAACAGCTAAAGAACAAGGGTCGACTTAGGAGTAAGGCCACAGGTGGATGATGAAGGGCCCCTCCCAGAGGGAATAAAAGAGGAGCGAAAGGGGAGTGGCATTTGCAGGAGACAATTCGTTCATTCCTGCATTCTTGCCAAGTATTGCGGGCGTCTAAAAGATATTGGCCTGGACACTCTCCAAGCCTGATCAAGGTCGCTAATTGTGAAATATCTTGAAAGATTGTGGGAGAGGAAAAACTTTGCTGGAGAAGAATTCACTGCGAATTAAATAAAAGGGGTTTATCGGGAAGAGGACTTGGCCTCGTGCTGCTGGGGAAACCTAGGTCAGAACAGTACTCAATGAGTTCAATGTGTGCGAGCAAAGTCTGTTGCAAAGTCAGTGCTGGGAACTTCTGCCTCCCAGCGTGTTTTATCATCAAAGGTCCATTCCCTTCAGCTGGCCGGACATGCCCCCGCATTGCAACCACCATCCAGTGAATGTTCCAGGGCTCCGGAAATGCTAGGCGGCCTTTGGCAGGACGCCTGAGGAGCAGTGTTTGGATCCTCCATCAACTGCGGTGGCGCTCCTTGCTGATCGTCGGCAGGCTCACCTGGTGGTTGGGTGAGCTATGGGCCTTCCGGCTGCCTGATGACCAGATGATCGGCGATGCCGGATGTAGGGCAGACACCCAACAAACAGATGGCTGTCGCATCTGGAGACAGCCGCCACCGTAGTCTATCCTGCTGCTTGCTCAGCTCTCCACAATGCTCCTGCTGCTTTGCCATCCATCCAACCCCCACCCCCCCAGTTATGGTGAACCTCGCAGTGGGGTTCGACAGCTGGTCTCTAGCACATTTCCACGCTCTGTTGAGATCGGACTATGTATCCATCATGCCACAATCACACAGTGGCCTCAGGAAGAAAATAGCAATAACACTTAGACTTATATACTGCTTTACAGTGCTTTACAGCCCTCTCTAAGTGGTTTACAGAGTCAGCGTAATGCCCTCAACAATTTGGGTCCTCATTTTACCCATCTCGGAAGGCTGGAAGGCTGGTGGGATTTGAACTGACAAATTGCAGGCAGCCGACAGTCAGCAGAAGTGGCCTGCAGTACTGCACTCTGACCACTGCACCACCAAAGAAAAGAATTCCACTTCTTGGACTTGAAGACCTCCAAGGTCCCTTCCCACTCTGTTATTCTATATTTCTATGTAATTACAATTCAGAGTGGTAGTTATCACCTTGAAAGTCCTACATGCCAGAGGCCAGGTTACTTGAAGGACCATCTCACCTGTATCCACCCAACCTATCAGGATGGGAAGGTAGGGTTCCATTAACTAGGGTTGTACATCTGGTGTGAGTACGAAACAGGACCTTCTTGGTGGTGGCCCCTTCTTCATGGAATATCATCCCCCTCAAAGTATGGTTGGCTCCCACCTCATTGCTCTTCTGAAAGCTTTTGTCAGTGAGCTTGGGGACCACGAATGGAGATGGAACTGGTCAAGTGGCTGATTTGATTGTGTGGTTGCTGCCATGAAGGATAGAGTGGGTTTTGACATGTTTTTTTTTTTTTTTACCATCTGGTGGATTTTAAAAATGTTGTAAGCCTTCCAGACTCTCCTATGTGTGAGTTGGATGGCTATATAAATTTAATACATAATAAATTATTTGAGGTTAGCCTCTGTTACAAAACATTTTATGGCAATTTTCATAGGATTGGGCAAAATCCCCAAAGACCTGAGCCTTGAAGGTGGCCAGTAACCCACTGAGACGGTCTGTAGCAGGGTTGAAATTCAGCAGGTTCTGACAGGTTCTGGAGAACCCGTAGCGGAAATTTTGAGTAGTTCGAAGAACTGGCAAATACCACCTCTGGCTGGCCCCAGAGTAGGGTGAGAATAGAGATTTTGCAATATCCTTCCCCCTGGACTGAGGAGGGAATGGGGATTTTGCAGTATCCTTCCCCTACCACACCCACCAAGACACGCCCACCAAGCCATGCCCACAGAATCAGTAATAAAAAAATTTGAATTCCACCACTGGTCTGTAGGATAATCAAATCTTTCACCCAAAATAATCAGGTGGCATCTTAGCATGGGGTAACCTAAAGGTAAGAGTGGCTCGGTGACTAAGACGCTGAGCTTGTCAATCAGAAAGTCGGCAGTTCAGCGGTTCGAATCCCTAGTGCCGCGTAACTGGTGAGCTCCCGTTCCTTGTCCCAGCTTCTGCCAACCTAGCAGTTCGAAAGCACATAAAAAATGCAAGTAGAAAAATAGGGACCACCTTTGGTAGGAAGGGAACAGCGTTCCATGCGCCTTTGCTGTTTAGTCATGTCAGCTACATGACCCCGAGACGTCTTTGGACAGCGCTGGCTCTTCAGCTTTGAAACGGAGATGAGCACTGCCCCCTAGAGTTGGGAATGACTAACACACATGTGTGAGGGGAACTTTTACCTTTAAGTAACCTAACGGTAGTACCACCACTGGCCTTCCAGTGGCTTCCCACTGGCCTTCCACTGGCTTCCCTAAGAGCTTCTAAAAATGACGATTTCAGGTGGAGTTTGGCTTATTCACGTCAATTATTTCGCAGAGGGCTCCTGCCGTCTGCCATTTTATACCAACTTGACTGTTCCCAGTTAGTTAAATTTATCTGTTAGTTTCCTTGTCATCTAAGAGTCTATAGATGTCAGCAGGCCTGTATAGTATTTCTATATTGTCACCGAATCTTGCCGCCTAGGGAAGTGATTTCCAAGATGGCAAAACATTTTGATTTCTTTCTTTTCTTTTTTTCTTTCCTTTTTTTAATCAGTACCATTTCTCAGGGGGGTTTCCGGAGATGCCTATCACGCACTACAGAAATGAAAAGGAGCTAAGTAGCAAAATCCATGTCGAAATAACTAGAGACAGAGAGAAATTCAGCTTCCTGATGAATAGAAATCTGGAATCTCTAGAGGCTGGAGAGGATGGGGGGGGGGGGGTGTATTCTTTTTTGTCTTCTGACTTGGAAGATTCCACATCACAGCAGAAGCAAATGTGCTCACAGACATTCTGAAGTCAGAAATTTGCAGGTGTGCCGGAGAACTCATTTAGAAGAATGAAGTTCTGAGGACGGCAGTGGGGGGGGGGGGGGTAAAGCTTCCCGTTTGAATTTTTATTATCCAAACAAGCTGCCAATTTTACACGGGCAATCCCGTTCAAAGGACCCTCTCACCCGTATTTTTTTTTTTTTCATTTAGCTAAGTAGGTTTATTAACCCAAATATCAGCAGCGGAAATATTACCTGCCTGCTAATGATTCAATAATGGGTTGCAACGGGATCATATAACTGTGGAAAAGTCCATAACTTACCATTGCCTTCTTTTTCTATCCCTGAAGGATTACGATTTTGCTTCCTCATTAGTGTAGAATAATACATTAGCTTTCTGCTGTTATATCACTTATCCAACCTGCTATTTTTTTTTTAAAGAAAAATAATAATTCTAAGGCAGGTTTTGAAATTGCATTGCTTCATAAGACTTGGCATTCAGTCCTTCACACTGGCCTATGCTGTGCGCTATATTGCTACAATGGGTAGAGACAGTCCTTGACTTACGACTATGATTGAGTCAACATTTCTGTTGCTAAGTGAGACATTTGTTAAGGGAGCTTGGCTCCCGTTTATGACCTTTCTGCCACATTTGTTTATTTTATTTTATTGATTGATCTGGAAATGTATATGGTGTCAGCGCTCCAAGTTACATTCACTCCAGCGCTGACATGAAGAGTAGAAGTAGCAGTTTGACTTTTAGCAGTTTGATTTTTCACTCACTTATTCCCCCGGCAGATAACATCCCCTAGGAGATGAGATGGGAGGGGGGAAATTCCTGTGAGTTGAAGTAGCCAAGAAGACAAGAGTGACTTGTTTGTTGTTTTTTTGTTGTTGTTGTTTTATTTATATGCCACTCTTCTCTGGAGACTCAGGGCAGCTTACAATGCACTAAGCAATAGCCTTCATACTTTTGTATATTTATACAAAGTCAGCTTATTGCCCCCACAACCGGGTCCTCATTTTTCCCACCTTAGAAAGGATGGAAGGCTGAGTCAACCTTGAGCCTGGTGAGCTTTGAACTTGCAGTAATTGCAGGCAGCTGAATGTTAATCATACTGCTTTTGTCTGCTGCGCCACCAGGGCTCACCAGGAGTTGGAAGATGGCCAATGAGATGCTGAGAATTGAGGAATGGAAAGGGAAGGGTTTGGGGGCAGAGGGTCAGTTTCGGCTGCAACTGAGTCCAGGGCCAGATCATTATTCTCAATAAATGAAAGGTTTCATCAAAGACTTTGTGTTTGAAAATACAATTTATTTGAGATAACATCGAAACCTGACAAATGGCTGCCTATTTGCACATAGTACCTCAAGGTCGCTTACACGGATATAAAACCTCATATAAAACCAATAAAACTACACTGTTTCCCCCAAAATAAGACATCCCCTGATAATAAGCCCAATTGGGCTTTTGAGTGCATGGCAATAAGGCCAAGCGCTTATTTCAGGGTTCAAAAAGAAATATAAGACAGAGTCTTAAAAGAAACATATAACAAATTAATATAATAAAATAATAAAATAAACCCTCACCCAGTGGTGGGATTCAATTTTTTTTACTACTGGTTCTGTGGGCACGGCTTGGTGGGCATGGCAGGGGAAGGATACTGTAAAATCTCCATTCCCTCCCCACTCCCTCCCCACTACAAAATCCCCATTTCATCCCGATCAGCTGGGACTCAGGAGGCAGAGAATAGATAGGAGCAGGGCCAGTCAGAGGTGGCATTTACCGGTTCTCTGAACTACTCAAAATTTCCACTACTGGTTCTCCAGAACTGGTCAGAATCTGCTGAATACCACCTCTGCCTCCATCCATGGCCTCATCCTGCTCTGTGTTTCCCAGGCCCGCTGGCAAAACCAGGTCTTCAGCGCCTTTCAGAAGAGTGTTAGAGTGGGGGCCATCCTAATCTCAGGGGGGATGATGTTCCAGAGACAGGGAGCCACCACAGAGAAGGCCCTTCTTCTGGGTCCCATCAGGTGGTTATCTCCCTCAGGGATGGGACCTGCAACATTCCCTACCTCCCCGCTCTGATGGGTCGGGTAGATGTGACCGGCAAGAGATGGTTCCTCAGATAACTTGGTCCCAAACCATGAAAGGCTTTAAAGGTGACAACCAGCATCTTGAACAAATTAGCAACCAATGCAGCTCCAGCAGGAGAGGTGATACATGTGCATACCGAGGTCTGCACAAAATCATGTGGGCCGTTGCATTTTGCACCAACTGGAGGTTCCGGATGCTCTTCAAGGGCATCCCCATGTAGAGCATGTTGCAATAATCAAGATGGGACGCAACTAGGGCAGAGGTCTTCAAACTTGGCAGCTTTAAGACTTGTGGACTTCAACTCCCAGAATTCTCCAGCCAGCTGGCTGGAGAATTCTGGGAGTTGAAGTCCACAAGTCTTAAAGCATAGCTGGCTGGAGAATTCTGGGAGTTGAAGTCCACAAGTCTTAAAGCATAGCTGGTTGGAGAATTCTGGGAGTTGAAGTCCACAAGTCTTAAAGCTGCCAAGTTTGAAGACCTCTGAACTAGGGCATGAGTGACCGTGAGTAGGGATCATGTTAAGTGAACCATGGCAGCTGTTAAATTAGGAAAATGCTTGTCAAGTGAATCTGGCTTCCCCATTGACTTTGCTTGTCAGAAGGCCACAAAAAGGGATCACGTGACCTCAGGACAATGCAACCATCACAAATAAGAACCAGTTGCCAAGTATCCAAATTTTCTTCACGTAAGGGATGCTGCAATGGTTGTAAGTTTGAAAAACATCCAAAAGTCATTTTTTTCAGTGCCGTTGTAACTTTGAACAGTCACTAAACAAACTGCTGTAAGTCGAGGACTACCTGTACATCACTGTTTGGAACCCTGCTTAGATAGACAAAGTCTACCCTAGTTAGATAGACAAAATGCTGTCAGCTTGCAAAGCATCCCTGGTCTGCTCTCAAGTTGCCATAGGCAAGGGAGATGGGAAAACGGCGAAGCAGCAGAGCAGCCAAAAACAAAAGCACATTCCAGACATATCTCTCTCCAGGCTGTCTCCCAGGGTTACCCACAGCAGCCGGAGGGGAGCGAAATTGTTCCGTTGGTGAATGTGACCGATGAGACACCCTGGGGGGCGGAGGGAAACAGGGTCATGATTAGGGCTGTAAATTATGTGGGGTCAGAGTTGGCTTCACTCGGAATGTGCCGACATGAAGCTCCTAATAAATAACTGGATTTCTTTTGAAACTTGGCTAGAGGCTCATGATTTAATTAGGGCATCCATCGGAACCCTGAGAAATGCCCAAAGTCATTTGTCCCTAAGTTATGGTCCTAAGGATGCTATCCTTTTCTTTTAAGTCATGATCAGAAAAGATCCAGAACAGGACTGAAGATTTCAATGGGAGAGAGCCGCCGTTGCTAATATCACTCTGCACTGAATCTATTTCCCTGGTCCTCCGAAGCAGAATGGAGATACACCAAAGATAGAAGAGAATATTGTTGGGTTGAACTGTGGGATCCTTGATGCCAGACATCAACAGGCACATTGAGATAAACAACATTTCCATGCTATTCAAAAGAAACAATCAGAAAGGCAAAAAGGAAACAAAAAGATCTAATCACCAGCTAATCAAGATCAGAATGAGCAGAGATTAACACTAAGATTAATATTAGACCAACAATCAAGCAGTAAACAATACCCCAATCAAGGAACTACCAACTCAGCCAAACAAGCTGTAAACAACAGTCTAATCAAGGAACCACCAAGAACATTCCCATCAACCATGAGAGGGCAAGCCATTTGTACAGGTAGTCCTCAATGTATGACCATAATTAAGCCCAAAGTTTCTGTTGCTGAAGAAGAATTGATTTAAAAAAATCCTAGAATGTGTCGAGATGGACAAATTAACGATCCCAGCTGAGTTGCTTGATCGTCAGAGGCTTTTAAAAGCATTTTTTAAAATGCTTTTCTTTTAAAAAATGTTTTTAAAAGAAAAAGAGCCTGAGTGGCGTAGCAGGCTAATGCCTCCTATTAAGGCAGCATTTAACATCCAGCTGCCTGCAATTACTGCGAGTTCTAATCTCACCAGGCTCAAGGTTGACTCAGCCTTCCATCCTTTCTAAGGTGGGTAAAATGAGGAACCGGTTTGTGGGGGCAATAAGCTGACTTTGTATAAAATATACAAAAGTATGAAGGCTATTGCTTAACGCATTGTAAGCCACCCTGAGTCTCCGGAGAAGGGCGGCATATAAATATAAATAAATATTTTTTTTAAAAAAAAGCCTCTGACGATCAGGAACTCAGCTGGGATCGTCAGAGGCTTTTAAAAGCATTTTTTTTACAACCTCTTCGACCGAAAAAATGCTTTTAAAAGTAAAAAAAAAAGCCTCTGATGATCGTGTGGCTCAGCTGGGATCATCAGAAGTTGTAGACAAAATGCTTTTAAAAGTCTCTGATGATCCCAGCTGAGTTGCCTGATCATCAGAGGCTTTTAAACACATTTTTTTTTTACAACCTCTTTGGTCGAAGAGGTTGTAGAAAAAAATGGTTTTAAAAGTTAAAAAAAAAAAAGTTGGCCACGCCCACCCAGTCACATTATCCCCTCACCCACCAAGCCACGCCCACAGAACCGGTAGTAACAAATTTTACATTTCACCACTGGGGCAGCCATTATAACTTTGGAACCAGAAGTACTTTTCGGGGGGAGGCGGGGCCTCTCCTAACTTTGCATGGTTGCTAAGTGACCAGTGGCAAGACGAGAACTACCTGTAATTCTTATATTTCTTTTTCTCCTTTTTAGACAAGAGTCTTGCATGAGTGGGTGGCCAGAAAACCTGGAATTATTTATAAATAAATCACAAAATAAATGAAGTGACTTCCTGTCTCATCTCACGCACAGTTATGTTTTTTCTCTGCAGGTACGAGCAGGGAACTGAGTATTTTTAAGCCAAACTCCATCCTGTTCGTTATTTAATTAACGGCTGATTCATCGCGTCTCCTGAGCTCGCAGCATAAGCTTATTGAATGGGACATAATAGATATTTTTGGTGAATGCCGGCATAGTCCAGTGTGTGATCTTTGTCATTACACAGTGTCCGTCCCCAGGATGATCGGCATGTATTCTTTACTGTCTCTAATCTGCCCATTTTTACTCGGCCCCACCCTTGATGATTGTCCGACGATACAAACAAGGATTTAGATTGGTATCTTGAATTCTTTATGCCTGCTGCTATCACTGTCTCCGCTTTGTCTCCAATCCTTATTCATGATTTGCTTTTAGGTAATTTCAGACTCTCAAGATTTCTGAGCTTTTTACTTGAATTGCATACTTCTTCTTTCCTTTCATTTCAGTAATGATGTGAGATTTTATTATGTATATATATATATATAAGTATATATATATATATATATATATATATATATATATATATATATATATATATATATAAAACGATGCAGAAAGAAAATGTATCGAAAGCCATATTGAGATAGATAGATACATAGATAGATGATAGAAAATAGATGAGGATAGATAGATAAATAGATAATAGAGATAGATGCTAGACAGACAGACAGATAGATAATAAAGAGATAGCTAGATGACAGATAGATAGATAGATAGATAGATAGATAGATAGATAGATAGATAGATAGAGATAATAAAGAGATAGGTAGAGATAGGTAGGTAGATAGATGATAGCTAGATAGATAGATAGTAAAAATAGCAATCTAGATGATAGCTAGATACCTAGATAGATAGATAGATAGATAGATAGATAGATAGATAGATAGATAGATAATAAACAGATGATAAAGAGATAGAGATAGATAGATGATAGATAGATATAGATAGATTATAGATAGATTATAGATAGATAGATAGATAAATAGATAGATAGACAGACAGACAGATAGATATAGATAGATAGATGATACATAATAGATGATAGATAGATAGATAGATAGATAGATAGATAGATAGATAGATAGATGATAGATTTTTAAGGAAGGATATATTTGACACCAATACATTTGGGATGACTTGTATCTTGTTAAAATATCTCATACTTCTACCTCCTTTCAAGTGTTTGAAAAGTGGATCTTATCAGAGGTGTGATGTTGCATGAAGGTGGATTAGGAAATACAGTGGGTTGTTTATGCATCATTACACCACACAATTTCTGTTTGAAGGTCAGGTTTCTGAATGTGTTTATGTTAGCTCCTTGCATTCATTAACATTATTGTGCATATAGAAACCCTCGAGAAAATAAAATCATGCTAACTTTTCGATAAGACCCATCCTAGGCTTATTTATTCTCTAGTGGTCTAAGACAGAGGTCACCAACTGGTGATCCGTGGACCACTGGTGGTCCACGAGATACGTTTGGTGGTCCGCAGAAAAAAATATTCGCATTTTTAATATTGGACTAAATCAGGGGTCCTCAAACTACGGCCCCCTGCGCTGAATACTTGCAATGAACATTTGTGTTGCTGCAGAGAGTCTCCCCCTTCGGGGTCTTTTTGTGAGAGTTGGAGGGGGGCAGAAATTCCGACTTGGGGTCTGCTTCGGCCTCCTGGTGTGGGGCTTTGGGTGAAGGCTGGAGGGAAGCGCCGCTGGTGGCGAAGAGCCAGAAGGCCTCGTTCCAGTGGGACTGCATCATGGATGGAACTGGCTGACCATCTCAGCCCACTGAGCCTCTAGGCGCCAGGACCTGGTCTTGCACTCCCACAGGTCTTCCCTCTGCTTGGAAAGCCTATGCTCCTAGTCCTCAGTGAGGTGCTTCTGCTGAGCCTCCTTCTCGGTCAGATCCAATTTGAACTGAGCCAGCTGTTTTGCCAACTCTTTCTCGTGGTGGCTGCTTAGCTCCAACAACTGCTTCCTGTTGGGGCCCTAAGGATCCCGAGTGGGGAGGCGAAGAGTGACTGAGAGGGGACGGGTGAGTAAGAGGCCAGTGAGGTGCCCCTCAACATGACTGACATCAAGTTGGCCATGCCCACCCATCACATGACCACTTAGCCATGCCCACCCAGCTGGTCATTAGGCAGATCATATTAATGGTCCGCGGGATTTAAAATTATGAACTTAGTGGTCCCTGAGGTCCAAAAGATTGGTGATCCCTGATCTAAGAGATCTTGCTGCCTCATCCTGCTATGCCAAGGGACTCCAGGATATGAAAACATCAGATCATAGCTTGGTTCCTATTTTTAGAAAAAATGATATATTCTTCTTCATAAACCCAATCGGAGGTTTCGATTTGAAAAAAAAAAAAAAACACGGATGTAGGATAAATTTTTAAAACGTTAGTCCATTCCTGCAGAAGACTTCGAGGGCTTAACTGCTCTCCAGAACTGGATGTGAATCCCTGCACACCCATTCAGGTTTCTGGCACAGGTTCCTGGAAACTCATTTTAACTTTGAGATTGAAAATATAATTGTAGACTCTGAATGAACTCATATGTGCCCTGTGCTTTAATTATAAATGCGTGCTATTTGTATCTGTCGCTGTTTTGATGAATGCTTAGTTTTTAATAAAACATGCAAGTCAATCTAAGAAACCCACATCCTTTTTACCTCTGCTCTAATTCATCGGCTACATCCATACCAGAATTGGGATACTGCTCTCAGGTTCTTTAGATTTATACATTAGGCTAACTAGTCTAGTCTCCGTTTGTTGAAGACGTCTAGAATAGAATAGAATAGAATAGAATAGAATAGAATAGAATAGAATAGAATAGAATAGAATAGAATAGAATAGAATAGAATAGAATAGAACAGAACAGAACAGAACAGAACAGAACAGAACAGAACAGAACAGAACAGAACAGAACAGGAATAACAGAGTTGGAAGGGACCTTGGAGGTCTTCTAGTCCAACCCCCTGCTTAGACAGGAAGCCCTATCCCACTTCAGATAAATGGTTATCCAACATCTTCTTAAAAATTTCCAGTGTTGGAGCATTCACAACTTCTGGAGGCAAGTTGTTTCACTGATTAATAGTTCTCACTGTCAGGAAATTTCTCCTTAGTTCTAAGTTGCTTCTCTCCTTGATTAGTTTCCACCCATTGCTTCTTGTCCTGCCCTCTGGTGCTTTGGAGAATAGCTTGACTCCGTCTTCTTTGCGTCAGCCTCTGAGATATTGGAACACTGCCATCATGTCACCCCTAGTCCTTCTTTTCATTAAACTAGACATACCCAGTTCCTGCAACTGTTCTTCCTATGTTTTAGCCTCCAGTCCCCTAATCGTCTTTGTTGCTCTTCTCTGCACTCTTTCTAGAGTCTTCACATCTTTGAGACTTAGCTCCAGATTCTTTATCACCTTTGTTGCTCTCCTCTGCTCTCTTTCTAGAGTCTTCACATTTTTTTTACATCGTGGCGACCAGAACTGGATGCATTATTCCAAGTGTGGCCTTACCAAGGCCTTATAAAGTGGTATTAACACTTCACGTGATTCTATCCCTCTGTTTATGCAGCCTAGAACGGTGTTGGCTTTCCCCCACCTCTAGTTTCACATATCATCTGAAGCTGGAGCCAGACAAATGGAGGTTATAGAATTCATGTAGCCTTGCTACATTTTAGAGTGAGAATACAACTCAGAGATGACGTGTGGCCCTTGGCTTCAAAAGAAATGAGCTTAACCATGTTTGTGGTTTATTTGTATGGGTGTATAAATCATAATGTCAGGATTCCCACAGAGGTCTAGGTCAAAGCCAAATATGGTTTAGGTTGACATGTTTGCAAAGCCAGGGAGTCTGCTGAATAGCTCAGTCAGTCTTGATAAGTGGTATGCACCAGAGGTGATATTCAGCAGGTTCTGACCAGTTCTGGAGAACCGGTAGCGGAAATTTTGAGTAGTTTGGAGAACCGGTAAATACCACTTCTGACTGGCCCTTCCCCCATCTATTCTCTGCCTCTGGAGTCCCAGCTGATTGAGAGGATCAAATCAAATGGGGATTTTGCAGTAATCTTCCCCTGCCACGGCCACCAAGCTACGTCATGGCCACCAAGCCACGCCCACAGAACTGGTAGTAAATTTTTTTGAATCCCACCACTGGTGTGCATGGAACAATGATCCTTAGAAGCCTGAAATTGCAATTGGTAATAATCTGAGATTTGCTAATTATTTTGAGATTTGAAGATTATCCTCACTTCTGAAAGTTTGGCTGAAATCCATCATCATTGGAGGACTTCTGATTGAAGAAATCCTCATTAAGACATCACATGGATTGACTGCCTCTTGGAAAGAGAAATAGAAACTCTATTTAAGTTCTTCACCTTGTGTATTCACAGCTAACTTCGTTTGATGATTGACTGGGAAAGTAATCAAAATCATACAGCAGTGCTCCCCAAACAATTTGAATGAAGGTGTGTGGCATTCTTGGAATTACTTATCTACAGTCAATAATGCTTTCAGTTTTGAGTTTCTGGTCAATTTTTTCCCTTTCTGGTTCTTTGGCTTTAAAGATTGTAGTGCTTAAGAAAACAGGGGAAAAGGAAGTCCAGAGGACCAAAAAATTACAAAGGATAGTAGGGTATAATTACAAAAAGATTCCCCCCCCCCCAATGCAGGGTTGAAATCCATCAGGTTCTGACAGGTTCTGGAGAACCGGTAGCGGAAATTTTGAACAGTTCAAGGAATCGGTAGCGGAAATTTTGAATAGTTCAGAGAACTGGCAAATACCACCTCTGGCTGGCCCCAGAGTGGGGTGGGAATGGAGATTTTGCAATATCCTTCCCCTGGAGTAGGGTGGGGATGGAGATTTTGCAGTATCCTTCCCCTGCCACGCCCACCAAGCCACGCCCACCAAGCCATGCCCACAGAACCAGTAGTAAAAAAAAATTGAATTTCACCACTGCCCCAATGGATATGATTGATGCATGCTTAAAAAGAAGAAATGACCTAAATTGTTTGACCCATGACCATGTATTTGACCTGTAGGCAACACATAGAGTCTTATTTTCTCAGTTGCATGATCTTGGATCCCCAAAGCAGCACTGGTAGTTCTGATTTAACACTACCAATAGCACTTAGATTTATATACCACTCTATAGTGCATTACAGTTCTTTCTGGGTGGTTTACAGAGTTAGCATATTTGCTGCCCAACAATCTGGATCCTCATTTTACCAACCTTGGAAAGATGGAAGATTGAGTCAACCTTGAGCCGGTCAGTATCGAACTGCTGTCAGTCAGCAGAATTAGCCTGCAATACTGCATTTGAACACTGCACCACCACGATTTGACAGTCTTCCTTCCAGATTTTTTTTTAATTCTTCCACACCTATTTGTTCATGTGATTCATTTTGTTTCCATTTCCAGCAACCAACGATATGGTAGATGTGGAAATGTGGAAAATATCATGGCTTGAGAAGGAACTAATGCATATTTTTGCAGGAAAGACTTCAGAAAGTGATGTACGTTTCTCTCAATAGCGTTGAGTTTGCACAATATGATGGATGGGACCAAAATAGGGTTGGGCATCTTAAATTGTCTAGAGATGTATTAAATTTGTACCTTGCTTTTTCGTTCAAGGTGACGCGCATAATATTTTCCCTTCCAACATTTCCCTGCATTGACAAGCTGGTGAGATGAATTGAATAGAGAAACAATGATTAGCATGAAGTCACCTTATAATTTAAGGTCACCTTATAATTTAAGATGGACTTGAACTGGATGAATGAACCACTATACCACATTGGCTCTTACACATTGCCTATTCTCTGAATGTGTTGTGTGAATTGGATCCTTATGTTAATGTATCGTTAGGTTTATTGGTTTGGGCATTCAATGTTATATGAATAGAGCAGTTGTGTTTTGATCACCTTTAGGGTTTAACATCTCGTGTGAATTCTCCAATGTGTAGATTTATATATCTGTAGCAATCTTATCTTATCAGCTGAACATGGATTGCTAAAACATTTACCTGCAATAAATCTGGAAAGGGAAGGGAAGCTATACAAGTTGAGATGCTAACTCTAGAAGTTAATAGTTTTTGATGATTGGGGAATGAAGTAGAGGTGAAGTGTTGCTTTCTCATTCAACTTCCATTTTTAGGAGTAAATGACATGGCTAAGCCATCCATAACCTTTCAAATTCCACCAGAAGTGATGCAAAGTCAATACATCATCATGGCCCAGGTGGAAATTTCTATGCTACAGAAGTTGGATTTCTGGGAATTATCTCCTTCTCCTTCTCCTTCTCCTTCTCCTTCTCCTTCTCCTTCTCCTTCTCCTTCTCCTTCTCCTCCTTCTCCTTCTCCTTCTCCTTCTCCTTCTTCTCCTCCTCCTCCTCCTCCTCTTCCTTCTCCTCCTCCTTCTTCTTTTCCTCCTCCTCCTCCTCCTCTTCCTCCTTCTCCTTCTCCTCCTTCTGCTTCTGCTTCTGCTTCTGCTTCTCCTTCTGCTTCTGCTTCTGCTTCTGCTTCTCCTCCTTCTCCTTCTCCTTCTCCTTCTCCTTCTCCTTCTCCTTCTCCTTCTCCTTCTCCTCCTCCTCCTCCTCTTCCTCCTCCTTCTCCTTCTTCTTTTCCTCCTCCTCCTCCTCCTCCTCCTCCTCCTCCTTCTCCTTCTCCTCCTTCTGCTTCTGCTTCTGCTTCTGCTTCTGCTTCTCCTTCTGCTTCTGCTTCTCCTTCTCCTTCTCCTTCTCCTTCTCCTTCTCCTTCTCCTTCTCCTCCTTCTCCTTCTCCTTCTCCTTCTCCTTCTCCTTCTCCTTCTCCTTCTCCTTCTCCTTCTCCTTCTCCT
>WNWU01000047.1:8397912-8409749 GCA_012654045.1 Ptyas mucosa | reverse complement strand
CTGTTCTGTTCTGTTCTGTTCTGTTCTGTTCTGTTCTGTTCTGTTCTATTCTATTCTATTCTATTCTATTCTATTCTATTCTATTCTATTCTATTCTATTCTATTCTATTCTATTCTATTCAATCCTAGTCTATTTCTTTCTATCATCTATCTATCTATCTATCTATCTATCTATCTATCTATCCCATAATTTCTCTTTCTATATCATCTATTTATATCTATCATCTATATCTGTCTGTCTGTCTATCTATCTCTATCATCTATCTTTATCATCTCTATCTCTATCAATCGCTATCATCTATATGTGTACAGAGAAGAGCAACAAAGATGATTAGGGGACTGGACGACAAAACATATAAAGAACGGTTGTAGGAACTGGGTATGTATATCTCAGGGGCTGCCCCAAAGAAGAGGGAGCCAAGCTATTCTCCAAAGCCCCTGAGGATAGAACAAGAAGGAATGGGTGGAAACTAATCAAGGAGAGAAACAATTTAGAACTAAGGAAAAATTTCCTGACAGTTAGAACAATTAATCAGTGGAACAACTTGCCTCCCGAAGTTGTGAATGCTCCAACACTGGCAGTTTTTAAGAAGAGATTGGATAACAATTTGTCTGAAGTGATGTAGGGTTTCCTGCCTAAGCAGCGGATTGGACTAGAAGACCTCCAAGGTCCCTTCCAACTCTGTTATTTTGTTCTGTTATGTATCACTATCATCTATCTATCGTTATCTCTAGCTATCAATCTATTATCTATATCATCTATCCCAGGGGTAGGTTCTACTTACCTTTACTACTGGTTTGCAATGGGGCCACGCATGCGAGCGAAGCACAGAAGCTTCCTGATGACGTTGGGGTTGGTGGGCGGAGCCTCCTGCTGGTTTTACTACTAGTTCTATAGAACCGGTCCAAACCAGGAGCAACCCACCACTGATCCATCCATCCATCCATCCATCCATCCATCCATCCATCCATCATCTTGGCAATTAAACTGGAAGTGCAATTAGTAGTTGAAGAAACTCGCACCAAGATATAGCTGTTAATACTGTATATATCTGAGCTTTTAGCAGACTTCTAAAAGAAAATAAAAAATCTTGAAAATAGCAATGGGGGAAAAGGCTCTATTGACTAAATCAATCAGTTTAGAATCTTTGTAACGCAACAAAAGAGTATCTGCAATATAAATTCTGTGCAGTATATTGTGATTTTTTTAAAAAAAAAAATCCTGTCCTTAAATTCAACAGACGCGGCAGCATTCTTCTTTATGGGAACAAAATAAGAAGAAAAAAAGAGGTTCACAGAAGAAAATCACATCTATAGTGGCAGATTTTTTTTAAAAAACAAATATTTGGCCTTTAAAGAAGAGGATTAGGTAGGGTGCAAAAGTCTACAATGTCCACGTTTTGTTTCCTTTTGCATTAAGGTAAAGGTAAAGGTTCCCCCTCTCACATACGTGATAGTCGTTCCTGACTCTAGGGGGTGGTGCTCATCTCCATTTTAAAGCCGAAGAGCCAGCGCTGTCCGAAGACATCTCCGTGGTCATGTGGCCGGCATGACTCAATGCCAAAGGCGCATGGAACGCTGTTCCCTTCCCACCAAAGGTGGTCCCTATTTTTCTACTTGCATTTTTTACGTGCTTTCGAACTGCTAGGTTGGCAGAAGTTGGGACAAGTAACGGGAGTTCATCTAGGGATTGAACCGCTGAACTGATTATCTTTCGATCAACAAGCTCAGCGTCTTAGCCACTGAGCCACCATGTCCGTCCTCCTTTTGCATTATATAACCCAAAACTAAGTTTATGAGCAGGGAAAAGCGAAGTTCCTTTCCTTTTTCAAATATTCTTTTGGGGTTTTTTTTTACAACTTTCTCAGCTTTACCTCAATTTTCTTTTTTCCATGTGTCTCCCCTGTCACCCCCCACACCCCCATTCATCCTGGTAATATTTTACTAGAACTAGTTAAATTATCTGAAAATCTAATATAATAGATAAGAAAAAAAAATATTGGAGTAAAATTGTAGAAGAGACTGGAAAAACATTTCTGGCTTCTCTTATTTTCCTTTTCAGTTGCTGCTGATATTTAGGAGAGGCACCCCTTTAAAAATAAAAAAAAGGACACTTAAATTAATTATCTTTGAAAATAGATTGCCGAGTTATGGAACAGGAGCTGTGGCTTTTTGTAAATTCTCAACCTTCTCCCTGGTGTTTTTCTGGACACCCACACATGACATTTTGATCAACGCTACCCAGACAAGAGTCATTTCTCACAATCCCATCACAGTAAAAGGAAATGGAAATTCTGCTCTTGGTGACAATGACTAAGTGCTGGGATGAGCTAAACTGGGACCGGCAGATCCGAACTGCAAAAATCCAGGCAGCCACCGAAGGGAAGCAAACAGTAATCTCTCGACTATCATTTGAATGATCATCTTGGATATTTGCAGCCCATACTTGGTAGCTGAGGTTCTACGGTAATGCAAGGGGGCAGGAGAATGGTCCCTTTGATCTCAGAAGAACTTCATGGCATGGGACTGGATTGTTTGAGAGTCCAGGTCTCCCCAATTTCATCAGATCACCAACCAGATCCAACAGACGGGGCATGTTACGTTGTCCAAGGAGTTACGTTTGGTAGGACTTGCAGGGTTTTTCTTCTGTGGCATCCATGCTGTGGAATCTTCTCTCCCCTGAAGTGAATATGGCCTTGTCATCATTGAGCTTTTAATGTTTCCTCAAGACCTGGTTATACCAGCAAGCCTCATGTCCTTAGGAGATAGTTGAATGACCATGTAGCTTTTCTGTCGTTAGCATCCATTTATCTATTCTTATTTGTTTTAGTTTGGTTTTTATACTTTTTAATGTGGTTAACACATGTTTTTAGCTCTGCTGTACACCACCCAGAGGAAGGTGTTAGAGGGATAGATGGCTATATAAATAGATTTAATAAATAAAACTTCCAGACATGAAAATGTATAACTAGAAAAGAGGGCTACTTTAATTTCAAATAAGACTGGACCCCTAAAATTTACCCAAGGTTAACCAGCTGAATCAATTTAATTTTGACTTCAATTACAAGTTAATCCCAGTGGTTCTCAACTTTTTCTTCATCCTTTAAAACGTTTTGTGGCCACGGACCATGGCCATGGACCACAAAGTCTTAACTCAAGATTTAAATCATAACATTTCTTCAAGGCTTCGCGGACCCCTTGTGATGACATCATGGCCCCCAAGGCAGGGTGAAATCCAGCAGGTTCTGATAGATTCTGGAGAACTGGTAGCGGAAATTTTGAGCAGTCCGGAGAACCAGTAGCGGAAATTTTGAGTAGTTCGGAGAACCGGCAAATGCCACCTCTGGCTGGCCCCAGAGTGGGGTGGGAATGGAGATTTTGCAATATCCTTCCCCCAGGAGTGGGGAAGGAATGGGGATTTTGCAATATCCTTCCCCTGGAGTGGGGTGGGGATGGAGATTTTGCAGTATCCTTCCCCTGCCACGCCCACCAAGCCACACCATGCCCACCAAGCCATGCCCACAGAACCAGTAGTAAAAATGTTGGATTTCACCACTGCCCCAAAAGGTCCATAAACCACAGGTTGAAAACCACTGAGTTATTCCTTTCTCTATCCCAAGCAATCTGTGTGACATGGAGAACAGAGTTATGGAACCATAAATTGGCTAGGTGATACTAGATTGTTCTATCTAATCATGGACTAACCAATTACAGTTCAGGAAGAATTGCATGGCCATGCCAGAGGAGGAAAGAAATCCCCAAAACTAGTTTAGAGCCAACCTTCCAAATTCTTCACTAAATTGTGACTAGAGAAAGTGGGTGGATGTTTTGTTTTGTTTTTTCCCCTGGATTTTTCTGGAGACCTTTCCCAACCATTTCTCCAGGGCAGGGGTCTTGTTGAACAGAAACATTACCGCTGCTTACGAAAAAGTTCCATCCGATATTTTTCTCGGGAATTTAATGGAAGCACGCAAAGCTTGAAAAGCTTCATACCAAATGGAGAGATGACGCTGTAAGACATTCACGTCTATCCTTTATCCATTGTGCAACAAAAATAAATGTTAAAAACACCACCTTCTAACCATAGGAGCGTCGCTGAAGTTCTCTTTCTCCTTTGAATTACTTTCTGAAGTAATTCTTTTTTCTTCCTCGAGTTGAATGAAAGCTGGCAGGGAAATAATATTGCATGAAGAGAGAACAGGGGGAGGGAAGCCAGACAACACGAACCAAAATCTTCAATGCGAAAGGAAGGAGGCCCATTTTAGAGAGGAGCAATATTGCTCAACGCTCAAAGAACAAGCCGTTTGGCTGGATTGAAAGGATTAAGGACGTTGTAGCAACGGAAGAGGATAAAGGCAGAGGTTGAAATGCAGAAGAATATACACCTCAGTGTATTGTTCATGCCTCCAAATGCCGGGATTGAAAGTGTTTAAGAACATTATACACTGGTTATATTTCTTTCTTTCCTAATCTGTCTGCATTAATCGGTATGCAGATCTCCCGTTTGCTATGCCTGCTCAAAAGCCTAGAAGTGTTTCAGAAGTTAGACTTTCGGTTACAGCGGTAACTCTTTCTCTGTGTGTATGGATTCATGTTTACACACAACACTTCAGCCTGCAATCTGTTTGGCTCTGTTGCTCCCCAGGGTATTCGTTTATGGTTTAAAGTGGCATATAAAGCCAGTCAGTTGTTTTTGGAAGAAATATCGTTCTGGGTTCAGTTTAGTGGTGAAATCCTCCATGGATTGCCACCGGTTTGCTGCCTGTGCATGCATGGTGCATGCCAAAAGCACGGTCTGTGCACACATGCGCACTGCAGTAGCGGGTTGCTCCCGGTTCGCAAGAACCAGTAGTAAAAATTTGTAGTAGTTCGGAGAACCGGTAATAACATTGGCTGGCCACGCCCCTGAATTGTACCCCAGCCTGGTCGTCGCTCGCTTACCCCGCCCACCTCATCAGAGGTGTTTTTTTTTTAACTTTTAAAAACATTCTTTCTACAACCTCTTCGGCCAAAAAAAATGCTTTTAAAAGTAAAAAAAAAAAAAGCCTCTGATGATCGTGCGGCTCAGCTGGGATCGTCAGAGGCTTTTAAAAGCATTTTTTTCTACAACCTCTTCGGCTCTACCTGACTCCATGGTTACATCCTCAAACCCCCAAAACTTTAATCTTAAACCTGTCTACCGTGGACCTCACCCTATTCCTAAGAGGTCTGTAAGGGGCATGCATAAGCACATCAGCGTGCCTACCGTCCCTGTCCTACTGTCCCCATTTATTCGTACCCATTTCCTGTGTTCATATCCATGTTTAATAGTTATTCCTGTTATCTCATACATGTTTGACTAAATAAATAACTAAATAACTAAATAACTAACTAACTAAATAACTAAATAACTAACTAACTAAATAAATAAATAAATAAATAATTGAATGAATGAATAAATAAATAAATAATTGAATGAATAACTAAATAACTAAATAATTGAATGAATGAATAAATAAATAAATAATTGAATGAATGAATAAATAAATAAATAATTGAATGAATGAATAAAAAACAAACAAATAAACAAATAAATAATCGAATGAATGAATGAATGAATCCTTGGTCTAAGTGCTTTTCCTCCTGTACTTTTTTCCCCAAGAATGTTTTTCTTTGCAGTCTTCAGCTAGATCCAGTCCGTTTTTGACTTCCTCTCTTCCTTTTGGTGGGTTTTTTCATCCCCTTAACTCACAATATCGTTGCTGATACAGCAACGTATTGAATTTAAACCAGAGTTGTTCCTACTGGATATCTTTCCAGAAAAAAATTAGTAAGGAAAATGTATATTTGATTATACCTGTAATAACAGCTGCAAGAATTGTGTATGCTCAAAATTGGAAATCAGAGAAAATACCTTTTGGAAGAAGAAGTAATAATTTTTTTTTTAGATTGTACAGAAATGAATAGATTAACCCTGATGATTAAAGATAAGGAGGAATCAGAATATTTTAAAACATGGAATTATTTTTATAGTTGGTTGGAAAAGAGATATAAATGACTGATACCATAATTATGTATAAATGATGATTATAATATTGATTTAGCAATGAAATGTTAGAATGGTTTGGATGAAGATGAAGATAGAAGAAACTTATGGAAGATGGAGAAGAAGCCTAGAAGATAACACCGAGATGTCACAGGGAAGGGAGGATTGATGTATTAAATGTTTGTTTGTCTTTAAAAAAAATACTATATTAAAAAAAAAACCCAATATCAAATTTAATCCTGATCTGTTTCCTTTATCCTGGGCCTTTTTAAAACATAATTTCTTCCCAACATTCTATTGGGCTGACAAAGATTTTAAAAAGAATCCCTTCTTTTTAAAATCCCTTTTAAGAAGATGTAAGGCTGCCTATCTTTTTCTCCCAAAGCTTAAATGGTTCCACTAGTAAATATTCATCTAGACAGTGTGTGTGCAAAAAGCGAAAGGAAAAAAGAAGGACCTCCTTGTATTAAAATGCATTCAGCAGACCATAATGTTCCCACTTAGAACTGAAGCTGCCTGTCAATTTAAATATGCATTTTGGAGGCTTTTCCTTCCAGACAAAAACAAATATCCCCTGCTAATTTGGGGTGTGTGTGTGTGTGTGTGTGTGTCAAGGGACGCAGTGGCTCAGTGGCTAAGATGCTGAGCTTGTCGATCGAAAGGTAGGCAGTTCGGCGGTTCGAATTCTAGCACTGCGTAATGGGGTGAGCTCCCGTTCTTTGTCCCAGCTTCTGCCAACCTAGCAGTTCGAAAGCACGTAAAAAATGCAAGTAGAAAAATAGGGACCATCTTTGGTGGGAAGATAACAGCGTTCTGTGTGCCTTTGGTGTTTAGCCATGCCGGCCACATGACCACGGAGACGTCTTCGGACAGCGCTGGCTCTTCGGCTTTGAAATGGAGATGAGCACCGCCCCCTAGATTCGGGAACGAGAAGGACACATGTGCGAGGGGAACCTTTACCTTTATCTAATTTGAGAGGTGAGAATATGCTAAGGATGGCTCATAAATTGTCCTGCAATGAGTTTTCTTGCAGCGAGTTGGCTGTGATGAGTTGGCTGTGGTAA
This sequence comes from Ptyas mucosa, assembly GCA_012654045.1. Taxonomy (NCBI): domain Eukaryota; kingdom Metazoa; phylum Chordata; class Lepidosauria; order Squamata; family Colubridae; genus Ptyas; species Ptyas mucosa. The sequence goes on along the minus strand of WNWU01000047.1, from coordinate 8,402,660 downwards.
GCTGTCCCCATTCCCATATCCGATTACAAGAGGCAACAAGAGCAACTTTCATTCAAGGAAGCATTGCTAACTGTGTAAATCCAACTTCTTATCACTGTATGGGAGGCTTTCTCCAACTGTGAAGGACAGGAGATGGAGATCCAACTAGAAAGATTGCAAGTCCAGGAAGCCCCAGCTGTTTCCTCATGGCTCACAGGCTCAAAGGGGTCCCAGGTCGACTCGCAATATGAAACCCTGATGATCTCCACTATCAATGTCCAGATGGAATCCCATCTCCATTGATCATCATCTCCATCTCCATTGGCAATGTCAACCTTTCTCTTGAATCTGAATGATTCGGTTGGTGAGATATCACATGGATTTGTCAGGGTGCCAAGTAACACCCCCAACAAAAAAAGACTCCGAGGCTTGAAATTCCTCAAAGTTCCATTTTATTAGAGATGTCATATTGGCACATCTGGGATAACCCAAATCTGAAAGCTTCCAGGCTTTCCCCACCCAAAGGAAAGTCCAAGTCCCTGCCCAGCACCCACATGTCCATCACATGGCCCAATCCAAGCACCATCCCAGCTGGAGATGCCTCCCAGTTCCAGCCCTCTAGTTGCAGGGCAAGATGTCCTTGACTCTCTGAGAAAGGAATGTTATTATGACTACATATCACCCATGCTCCATACAATCCCTCCCAGCAGTAAATGTGGCAGGCCTGAAGGCCCAAGGCAAAAGATGGCTTCCAGGCCTGACAGGATTTTTCACAGCAGCTCTTCAAATGATTACGAGAGTCACTTTTCTCACATAATTAGAACCGCTGGTCTCCATGCAAGGGCTCGCTCCTCAATCTAAATTCGAAGGAGCGTTCTCTTTCCTTCTCATGGCTCAGCTTGAGTCCCTCTGCAATGTAGCCCATTGTGAGTCTGGCGTTTTCAAGGAAGCTTTTCGCCGATTAACTTCGCTCGGATCAAGAGCATTGGGTAGGGAGAACTGGTCTACCTCTCCCTGGCAAAAAAACAAAAAAAAAAACAAAACTAAATGATGACGATCATTGGCAAACGTGGAGACAGCATGCCAGATCTTCATCCGGCTCAAAGGATCCATGCCAAACAGAAATCAAATGGGGTTACTGTTTTGTCGGCTTTCCTGTTTTAATAATTGATTTTGCATTAGCATAAGTTGCATGAGCACTCAATAGAAATGTAACAAGGTGATATTTCAAGACTGCATTATCTAGAAGTTCTGTAACAAATTAAATACTTTCCCGTTGTGCTCTCCAGCCTCATATGTCAGCGTTCCAGAAAACCCCAACTCCAATTAAAAACTCCAAAGCAAGCATTTCCTCAAAATTCCATTGTTTGTTTGTTTATTTGTTTGTTTTATTAGATTTATATACCGCCCTACTCCCGAAGGACTCAGGGCGGTGAACAGGCACAAAATAAAATGCAGAAATACAGAAATTTGAAAGCAGAAATAAAACCAGATTAAACAATTTAGCCCGAGACAAATTTAAAACATCCCAATAATTTAAAAACAGATTTATGAGAGTAGGTATACTGGCACATCTGGGAAAACTCGAATCTGAGAGTTCTGGATTTTCCCTCAGTAAACCAAAACCCCCCAAAACCATCCCCTCACTCATCAGTCGATCACATGCTCCAATCACCATCCGTCCCATCTTGAGACATCACTCCAAACACTCCAGGGGTGAAATCTAACATTTGTTACTACCAGTTCTGTGGGCGTGGCTTGGTGGTGGGGGTTAATGTTACTGGGTTGGTGTGGCCATTTTTTTTTTACTTTTAAAACCATTTTTTACATGTAAAACCATGTAAAACCATGTAAAAAGTGCTTTCAAATGGCTCTGACGATCCCAGCTGAGTGGCCTGATCAGCAGGCAACTCAGCTGGGATCGTCAGAGCTTGGCTCATCAGAGCCTTTTAAAAGAAAAAAAGTTTTTTTTCTTTTAAATGGCTCTGACGATCCCAGCTGAGTTGCCTGATCAGCAGGCAATTCAGCTGGGATCGTCAGAGCTTGGCTCATCAGAGCCTTTTAAAAGAAAAAAAAAGGCTCTAATGATCGCGCGGCTCAGCTGGGCATGGAGGGCGGGGGTAGGGATTTTTGCTACCAGTTCTCCGAACTGCCCGCCGCCATCGCTACCTACTCGCCTGAGCCAATCTGAACCGGGAGCATTTCACCCCTGAACCACTCCTTCTCCAGATGCAGGATTGTCCAGACTTTGACTTACGGGAAGAATACTATTTTGTTTAACTACCGCCCCTTTACTAAATCCCCCCTCTTACTTTCCCACACATGAGAAAGTGGCAGCGTGGAAGCTTCTGGCCTAATATGGCTTCCAAAGCTGACATCATATAGGCTACAAAACAGAACCCAGTTCTTACAAATAGTTGTCGATCGTATTTCTTGAATATGACAAAATGAAATAATCTATAAGCACAAGTGTTTTGTCTTAAGTTAGTATCTCTGGGGGGAAAATATATATAGTGAAAATTCTGTTTTATAGGCACATGTGTGAAAAGGATGGTCTATTTCAGACATTGGATTCACACATTGTGTCGCTGTATCATTTTTTCTTAACTAGGATTTACTGAATAGATTAGGGCAGGCTGGGTTGTGGCATTCTGCGGATTTTTCAAATCATGGTAGACATTTAGACTTATATACCGCTTCACAGTGCTTTCCAGCCTTCTCTAAGCGGTTTTCAGAATTGGTGTTTTGCCCTCAAACAATCTGGGTCCTCATTTTACCCACCACAGAAGGATGGAAAGCTGAGTCAATCTTGAGCATGATGAGATTTGAATTGACAAATTGCAGGCAGCCGGCAGGCAGCAGAATTAGCTTGCAGTACTGCATTCTGACCACTGCGCCACCACGGCTCTTGTAAGTTATGAAACCCAAATGAAGCCAGTATATTTTGGTCTGTAGGCAAAATAACATCAGAAAGAAAGCTGAAGCCATGGAAGATCTATACTAGTGGCCCCCAACCTTTTGGGCACCGCGGACAGGTTCTGTGGAGAGAGGCTTTTCTGCAGACCAGAAGTTTCACGTGCTGCCTGCATCCTGTGGGTGGGGTTTCACATGTTTGTCTGGACCAGTTTCTGGCATGCAGGAGGAAAGCACAGACTGTGGGTTGGGGATCCCTGATCTATACAACAGTGGAATTCACAAATTGGCTTTATAAGAACTTGTTTGTGTGATGCTTTACAATTTACTCTGAATACTACTGGTTGGTTTCTTCTTCTTCTTCTTCTTCTTCTTCTTCTTCTTCTTCTTCTTCTTCCTCCTCCTCCTCCTCCTCCTCCTCCTCCTCTTCTTCTTCTTCTTCTTCTCCTCCTCCTCCTTTTCCTTCCTCTTCTTATTCCTCTCCTCCTCCTCCTCCTTCTCCTCCTCCTCCTTCTCCTCCTTCTCCTCCTTCTCCTTCTCCTTTCTTCCTCTTCCTCTTCCTCCTCCTCCTTATTCTTCTCCCTTCCCAAGGCTTTCTCTTGGGCAGCCAGTGGCTGTCTGTATAAGGATGCCCAAAAGATGTTTCAAACAACATATTGACCTTGGTCACTGATCTGATCCATATTCTCACCAAGATTAAGAATAATCAGATTTAGCAAAAGAGGAAACATTTAATTATGAATAAAGTTGTATACTTAAAGCTAATGCATTTGGATTATTTTCTTGTACTTTTAAGTTGTCAAAAGCCAGTCCATTTTTGGCTCACTCAGCAGTCATGGTACAACCTGTACTTCGCTTATTTTGGAAGATTTGGCAAAATCCAGTCCCATGTTTTTACCATCCATTCATTCCATTCTCATCACCAATTTTATCTGGATGCCATGGTGTTTTCCTGGCAGAAAGGAACAGAGAACACAAAACTGTGCTGCTGGTGTGATGAAGCATGCCTGGCATGGGGTGACAATGAATCACCTGGAATGCAATCAATATTGTCTCCTCCAATGCAGTTCTAGGTTTCTGTTTACAGAAAGATGGAGGAAAAAAGGGGGTCTAGATGAAGGCATGGAAAGCAGTCCGGCGTTGCTGCTGGAACTCCATGTTCCTTCGAAAAGGATGCATATATTTCTCTGTGGGTAGAACCTTTGCGCATCTTTTTCTCTCCCATAGGAGCCTACCCACTCCTAGTTTTGAAGAGCTTCATGCAAAACGTAATTGGGATTGCGTTGTTGGGGGCACAACGAAGAGCTGGACCATGAAACAGGGAACTGGCACAGAGTCTGCAGCCAAACATGCCTGGCAGTGCCTCTGCCACTTCCAACAAGTTGCATTCTTCTGTGATATCTGTCTGGAGCCAGCATCTCCAATCCCTCCTCTGTCTGTCTGTTTGAATGTATGTGTATGAGAGAAGAGAGACGGGGGGGGGGGAGAGAGGGAGGGAGACAGAGAGAGAGAGAGAGAAGAGAGACAAAACAAGCAGAAACAACCATCCAACATACCCCCCTTCCTTCCTTCCTTCTTTCCTTCCTTCCTTCCTTCCCCCCTCCCTTCCTCCTCTCCCTCCCTCCCCCTTCCTTCTTTCCCTCCCTCCCTTCTCCCTCCCCCTTCTTTCCTTCCCTCCCTCCCTTCCTCCCCTCCTTCCCTACCCCTCCCTTCCTCCTCTCCCTCCCTCCCTCCTCCCTCCCTCTCCTCCTCCCTCCCTCTCCCTCTCCTCCTTCCTTCCTTCCTTCCTTCCCTCCCTCCCTCCTCCCTCCCCCTTCTTTCCTTCCCTCCCTCCTTCCTTCCCTCCCTTCCTCGCC
>WNWU01000047.1:8386530-8397512 GCA_012654045.1 Ptyas mucosa | reverse complement strand
GAGAGAGAGAGAGAGAGAGAGGGAGGGAGGGAGGGAGGGAGGGAGGGAGGGGGAGAGAGAGAGAGAGAGAGAGAGAAGAGCACCCAAAGAAGGCCACCAAAGGAGCAGTTGGCTGCCTTGAGTTGAACTTTCAGTGGTGTCCAAAACCATCCAAACAACTAGGGTGTCACTCAGGAGATTGGAACCAATGAATGCTTGGTAGGAGGTCTACTTGGCTTCTCGTGCACCAGCCTGGTGATGCCGGGCTAAGGTTTCTCCAGCTAGTGTGTTATGTGCAGGGTGGAAAGAGAGGGAGAGGGGAAAGAGAGAGAGAGAGAGAAGGGAGGGGGGAGGGAAAAGCGGAGACACTGCCTGTCCCCATCCCTCTCTTTCGCTCCTTCTAGCTCACTAACTCGCTCGCTCGCTCTCTCCCTCCCTCTGCAAACCTTGGATTTAAACCTACTCAGAATTCATCACGGAGGAAAGCAGTGAGCCCGGCAGCTCCAGACAACTGCAGCTTGGCACCCTCCCACCCAACCCCCCCTTCCCCAAAGATGTATCAGCCTGTCTGCTGGATCGTCTTCACGGCCACCACTGCCCTGCTCTTCCTTCCAGGTATGTCACGCAGAGCGGGGGAGCCTCCACCCGAGGACCTCTCCAGGGGATGGGCAAAAACCTGAAGCCAGCCAGGAGTTGACGCGAAAGGAAACACGTTGGGGCTGACGGAGGGTCTGGACTTGAGGCTCTCTCGCCCAGATGTGTGCGTGATGACAACTAAATTGGGGGGGAAAGGCGGGAGGGGGTGGGGTGGGGGTGAGAGAAAGGAAGGAAGGCATCCCCCGCCAGAGAGATGACCAGTTCTGGCGCCCCCCCCCCCTTGGGCAATTTGGTTTCAAGACAAGCTGCTTTCTTCTGCAAAGGTTCTGCTTTGAGGAGCAGGTGGTGATGAAGGGACCATCATCACCCCTGGGTGGCTTTGGGCAGCCCCAGCTGCTCCTAGGTAGCACCGAGAGAAGAGAAGGTGCTCCTTCTTGGATTTATGCTTTCCAGTCACACACTGGATGTGTGGGTGTGCGAAGAGAGGATTTGGGGTGGAGGTGGGGTGGGGAGAGGTCCCTCCCCATCCCACCTCTGCTCTTTGCTGTCTTCCTCTCCCTTCTCCCTCCTGTTTCAGCACCATTTCCCCTAGCCTGTTTTCTCTAAGTTCAGACCTCCCCCCCCCACACCACACTCTTTCATATTTCCTTCTCTTCGCTCCCCAATATCAAGAAACACCAGGCTCCCTTCCTCAAGGGATGACCAAACATCTGGCTTTGATGCAGTGATGACAGCAGAAAGAGGGAATGAATCTTCAGACTAGTCCAGAATGGATGGACCAAGGGTTGAGAAACCTGTCTGGGATTCAGATCCTGCAGTCTCTCAATCCAGACTAGGGTGTTTTTTGAGTTCCCCTTACCCTTAAGACAGTCCTCCTTCCTCGGTTCCTTTTTTTTTCTTCCCCCCTTCTGGGTATCTGTTTTGCTGCAAAGTCGGCTCTGAATCGGTATATTGTTAACGCGTCTCTAACTGGCCGTCTTTAAGAGTTTCCACAGACAGGCAGGCAGTGTGCAGAGCTGAATGCACCTCGGTACATCTGTCCCAATATAAAATGAGTGGGGTGGGTGGGTAGGTGGGTGGGCTGGAGTGGGAGTGGGATTTGGGGGGAAGCGGTGGTTGTGAGCCAAAAGGTCGAACCGAAGGAAGGATTTGCATTTGGGTTGTTTTTTTGTTTTTTTTTTACTAAGAGCTGGGGAGGTTTGAAGGGATGTCTTCTCCAGGATTTTGGATCTTTCCCCTGTTTTCTTTACCTTGGCAATATGAAGCTCAATATCCTTTCATTTTGGAGCCAGGAGCATAAATACCTTCTCCTCTGTCTCAAAAGCCAGATGGGCTTCTCGGTGCCAAAGTGGACCCCAGTATGACAATGGAGTTTGGACCATAGGAAAGGTGCCACCTGCGTGTGTTAAGGTTTCCACCAGAGTGCGTAAGGAGGAGGAGAGGACTAATCAGTGGTAAAAGCAGATTAGAGCAAAACAGGGAGAGAAAAAAGAGGAACTTTTTCTGTAGGTTGAGATCCCACATACAGGAAGATTGCAGGAAGGGATGTGGGGGGGGGGGAACACCTCAAGAGTGGAACAGGCATATGTTTTATATCCGAAGTCATCATGTCTACCATTTGAGAAAAATGTTGCTCAGCACTTAAGCCCCAAGGGAGGAACGATGGGAAAAATAGAGAACTTTTTTTGGTTGGTGTAAGGGGTTCTTCCAATTTTTCAACTGGCTAAGGTAAAAAAAAGCAGATCAATGCTTGCAGGGTAGAATATGGTTTATAACTTATTCCCCTCTTGAAGCCTTGATCGCAAGCTGTTTTCCTAAACCAGAGTGATCCTTTAAAACAACCACAACACACAAGCAATCGTGTAAGGTTTAGATCATGAAATTTTAAGCTATGATTATTGAGAAGGAGGGTTTTTGTTATCTCTGGGTGAAGAAAATGCAATTTGCTGTTTTTAAGATCCTGGGGAAAATATATATATATATATATATGAAATAAATAAATTGAATTGGGACTTGCTCGCTCTTTCAGGTCTGTGTTTTCTGCCCAGGATCACATATAATTTCATGGATTCTCTACGTGTGGCTATGCATCTTGGAGCTTCAAGTTCAACTTTTTTTAAAAAAATTTGCATGTTGACCGAGAGTGAAGAGAAGATTCACCTGGTATTTGCTGTATCGATGGGTTTTACAAGCTCTGACTTGCGAATCTGCTGGTTTAAATCTTCTTCCAACCATGGGCGTCTCTTCCCTCTGTAAAAGGGAAGGTGGCCTTAAATTAGTAGTCTACTCTACAGGGCTGTTGTCAGGATCACTGTTTTACTGATACCTTTGGAATAGATGCAAGCTTGCCAACGGAGCATTCTGATCAATGCAAACTTCTAATCTGAAACGGAGTTACTAGGAGAGTGGAGTTATTAGGAGAGCTTAGGGCCAATTTAGGAGAACGTATCATCCAGGGAACCTGTCCTGAGTCATTTCTTCTGCCCCCTGGTGCCTTCCGGATGTGATAGATCTATGTTTTCTAAATTCACATATTGTACTTAGACTGCAGGTCTCGGTATGTTCAGGATACTTCTTTGAGTTGTGAAATTCCCGTAGGATATCCAGTCATCGATTTTTTTTCCTTTTTTTTCCCTTCAGTCACATCTGGAGAGTTGGCGGAGGTGAATGAAATAAAAAAAAGCAAATAGATATATATTTCTTTAATATTAAAAAAAGAAAGAATGAAGGGGATCTGACATTTCAAGTAGAAAATTCCATCGCAAAATTATTTGTTAACCTTAACGGCATCCTTTGTGGTCTCTCCCTCCCCTTGTCATTCCTTGGTTATTAATTATCTTTCTTCACTGTTTGGCTGATGTTTTTAACTCCCCTCTTCCTTTCAAAAGAACCTCCTCTTTCTCTCTCTCTGACAATTTACTTCGGAAGAATCTAAAAACCTGAAAGGTTAATGTAATAATGAAACCTTTGATCACAGAAAGCATCTTAACACCGCAGGTCTGGGAAGGCAGAGGGGATTCTGTCTCCAGAAAATGGGAGGTTAAATCTTGAGGAACCGTTCAGGGAAAGGGTTGGCTACAGCCAGGAGATTTTTTTTTCAGACAAAAATCTGTCTGGTGGCTGGAGAGGGAAGGAAGCATGTGTGAAGAACAGCAAGGCCATGAGAACAAGGCAAAAAATCTGAACAGCTGAGAATTAATCCTTCTAATTCCCAGGAAATGACTTGCGTGCAATGACTTTTCTTGTTTCATCCCTCCGGTGCTGCGTGTTAGCGAGATGAACCCTGTCAAAATAGGCATGTTGTTGTCAAATTCTTCTATTTGGAAAAGATGAGATGGTTGGTTGGGGATATGAGATGACAACATCTGTAGCAATCTAGTTGTCAATGGTGAAGTTGCTTCAAGGAATGTAGAGATACCTAGTGCTCAAACCAATACCTTTCGGTGAATTCTGACTTTCATATTGATAGACTGAGGATGTTGCAATGATGGGCAACAACTTCAGTTCTCCTCCAAATGTGACATCCTGGACCATGGAAGTCCTACCAAGTGGGACACGCAGGGTAATATAAAACCAGGACCAACCTTGAGTAGCTTCATGGGGTTTTTTTGTCATCATTGGTTACCTGGTCCTCCTTGGCTGAAGACACCAAGGTTTATACTGGTGAACTCGAACAAATGTACTATGCAATGTGTTTAAAGCCATGTACCCTCCATGGTAAAGCCATGTACCATGCAATGTGTTTAAAGTCCTCTAATGCATTTTTTTTTTGATGGAATGTGCAGATGAAATGAGGTTTATTATTTTAGTCCTATTTTTCAGCCATCCGTTTCATGGTTCCAGCACCATGAAGAGTTCAAGCAGAATTAATGGATGGTGGATATTATTTATGGACATGTTATCTTGGGTCATGTCTGGCACAAAGGACCTTCACACATGAAGGTCCAGTTAAACTGATTTATTGCTGCAAGAATCTTCTCAACTAACAATTAGCACCAGCTTGGGGTTAGATAAGGGTCAACGGAATTCAAGGGAGATTGGATTTTGTTTGCTTGTGTCTACATAGGGATTCTAGGCTGTTCCTTCTTTTAATTCCACCCCAGTTCTGCTACTCCTTCCCCTACATGACATACTTCCTCAAAGCAATCTCTACCTTACCCTATCACTACTCAGAATAAGAGTCTATTTAGTTGGGTCTAATTTGGGCTCTGCTGTTGATCTACCACTCTTCTGTAACAATCATGTGATACTCAGGCAGATGTCAGGAAACGATTTTTCCTCTTGCCAAGTTGATTCCTAACACTTCCTATGTCAGGTCTACCTTTGCAGTGCTTGTTTTGTTTTGTTTCGTGAGTCATCTCGAGAAAAAAATGATCACCTTTCAGCTTTGTATCTCTTTCTGGCATATTAATAATAATCATAGCATGATGTCCTGCTACACAGATGCACAGCATTGGAGTTAACGTCAGCACAAGAAACAGCAGGGTAAAGAGGTCCTTACTCAAAGGAGCTTACAAAGTAAATTCTGATGGGACAGAGATAGAAAGAAGAAAGTCGTATGCCAGGCCCAGATCTTCCCATAGATCTTGGGTGTTGATACTCGGCTCAAAAAAACACTTTTTCAAATGCCAGTCTGACATTCAGCAAAATCATATAGGAGAGTGTTTATTAGAATATACCACTATTGCTGTAGAGGTAGAGGGCTGGGATTAGATGATTTTTTCCGGGGGTGGGATCAGGGGTGGGTTCTACTTACCTTTACTACAGGTTTGCAACGGGATCGGGCTCGCATCGCTCGCGCGCCTTGCTTCTGCACATGCGCCTTGCTTCTGCGCATGCGCAGATCGCTGATGATGACATCTGGGGTGGTGGGTGGGGCCTCCTGCCGGTTTTACTACCGGTTCTTGCGAACCGGTCTGAACCGTGGCCAAACCACTACTGGGTAGTATTGAAAATTTTCAGCAACTGGTTTGCTGTCCCCTTGCTGGGTGGGCGTGGCAATGGGGGTGTGGCCTACTCGGCCTCCTGTACTACGGCGGGGGGGGGTTGCTCTCCCCAGGCTCCAGTGGCTTTCCTTGAGCCTCCAGGTGGGTGAAAACGGCCTCCCTTGGGCACTGGAGGCCCTCCGGAGGCTGGAAATGGGCCCATTTCTGGACTTCCAGTACTTCCAGTAGGCCCATTTTTCACCCTCCCAGAGCCTCCGCATGCACCTTGCACTTACCTGGCATCCAAAATGGGCTGTGTGGAGACTCCTGGAAGGGGAGGGGCGGGGTGGGAGGGGTCAGCCTGTCCTTGGAACAACCGGTTCAGCGAACCAGATTAAAATTAACATCCGGTTTGCCCGAACCGGCTGAATCCCACCCCTCATTCTTTCTCCCCACGAGATATAGAGAAAAAGCTTCCAGGTACATAGCAAACAAAGAGCAACAAAGCATCCTTTGGGGAGAAAAGCTTGTGCCAGCCCATTTGGCATGCTCTTTTACTTTATTTTTATAATTGATTGATCGGTTTTATTTTTATGCCACCGTAATCAGCAACAGATTCCCAGCTGCACAGATAAATGCAGAAAAAAGCGCCACAAAAATGACAAGAACGATGCCAGCGGAAGGTAGAAAGATGCTAATAACCGGAGTCTCAAATGCTAAAACCATAGAGGACCATGGTTAGAGTAGAAAGAATAGCATTTTTTGTAGCGGGATGGCTTTTCTATGGAAAAAAAATCCATCTAATAATTTAACAGTTTTCTCTCTTCAAAGAACTACTCAAATAAGAACTGGAAATGACTTTATTAAGTGACAATTCTTGAGAATAGGTTGTAAGTCATAGGTTGTAAGTCATAGGTTCTAGAAGAGGCAGCTGTTCAGTACCATCCTGCAAGAAGTCTGCAGAGATTTCTCCGTCACCCAGGTCATGGTTGTCCCAAAGATGCTTTTTTTCAGGAAGCAACTGGACTTTCTTGTTTCTTCTTTGAAGACGTTTCGCTTCTCATCCAAGAAGCTTCTTCAGCTCTGACTGGATGGAGAGGAATGGAAGGATTGATACTCCTTGCAGACAGCTGGTCATTTGCATCCTTTTAGAGGGTCGTTGAAGCACTTGGAGGTTTATCTGTATCCTCAGAGTCCTCCTGGTTCCTGTAGTCTGCAGTTTTTCCTCTGGAAATCCATTCCTACTCCCCCACCATTCAAAGGGCATTCATCTCAAATTGTAAATCCCAAATCCTGCAAGGACCTTTTTCTTAAATTGGGAAACCAAATTCCAAAGTGTTCCACACCATCATGGCTTCACTTCCTAGTGCCTCAAAAGCGGAAGAACACCTGAGATCATCATAGAATAGAATAGAATAGAATAGAATAGAACAGAACAGAACAGAACAGAACAGAACAGAATTAGGAAACAGTAGAGTAGAGTAGAGTAGAGTAGAGTAGAGTAGAGTAGAGTAGAGTAGAGTAGAGTAGAATAGAATAGAATAGAATAGAATAGAATAGAATAGAATAGAATAGAATCCACTTCTGCTGGGCTGGGCTGAATGGATTCTCCGGGGAGCAGAAGGGAGGGAGGGAGGGAGCTTGGACGTTGCTCTGGGCCAGCTCTTGATTAATCAATTCTTTCTTTTGCAGTGGGCTCTACCCCACCTCCTTGCGTGGGCTGCCTTGGCTTCCTTGACTCATTAGCAGAGGTGTTGGTCAGCCTGAAAGACCACTGGCCTCTTTGGACCGGTTCAGAGAACATCGGACCAAGCCTGGTCCTTACAGGAGGCGGCAGCCCATTCAAAGCTCAGCCTCTCTGACTTTTTAGCCAGTTGTGAATAGAATAGACTAGAAATAGCATAGCATAGCATAGCATAGCGTAGCGTAGCGTAGCGTAGCGTAGCGTAGCGTAGCGTAGCGTAGCGTAGCATAGCGTAGCATAGCATAGCATAGATTTTTTTATTGGCCAAGTGTGATTGGACAGACAAGGAATTTGTCTTTGGTGCATCTGCTCTCAGTGGACATAAAAGAAAAGATACATTCATCAAGAATCATAAGGTACAACACTTAATGATAGTCATACGGAACAAATAAGCAATCCAATCATATTAGGAAACAGTCAATATAAATCGTAAGGATACAGCAACAAGGTTACAGTCATACAGTCATAAGTGGGAGGAGATGGGTGATAGGAACGATGAGAAGATTAATAGTAATGCAGACTTAGTGAATAGTTTGACAGTGTTGAGGGAATTATTTGTTTAGCAGAGTTATGGCGTTCGGGGAAAAACTGTCCTTGTGTCTAGTTGTTCTGGTGTGCAGTGCTCTATAGCGTCGTTTTGAGGGTAGGAGTTGAAACAGTTTGTTTCAGGATGTGAAGGGTCTGTAATGTGTAGATTCTCAAAATGTCAGAACAAGTAGAAAACCAGTCACTGCCTCTTCTTGAAGAAACATAGAATGTGCCATTGTAGAAATCCCTCCCTTTATTCTCCTCACAAATAGGACTTCTTCTTTTTAAAAAAATGTATGTTTCCTTTTTCCCTCTCCATCCTCTGCCTCATCCTTACTACCTGTTGCATTCATTAGTTTGGTCACGTATAGAAAGTCCAAATCATTTTTCCGAGGGGAACCGAAAGGCTACGAAGATTGTACTCACTATTGTAGAGTGTAGTTTGTTTTTTTAAAATGTCAACAGGGCCATAATCACGTATTCAAAACTTTTCCCTCCCCCTCCCCCTCCCCACCTTCCCTAAGGTGTGATGGATGGTGGGACTTCAACCGCGTCTTCATAGCTGCCATCTTGACATAGTTGGCCGCAATTTGTGGGCTTCCTGGCAAAACCTTTCCCAGTGAAAGTTCTGAACTTCAGGAACTCCAGCAAATGGAGAATAGGGTCAGCTACTAACTTCAGGGAGCTGCCCTACTTCAACAAACTCACTGATTTTATCGCATTTAAACGTAAGCGCAATTGAGCCAGAAATAATTTGACTTGCCTCTCTAAAACAGCTGACCTCATGAGATGACAGAAACCTGGGGTTACTATAAAGCATGTACAGAGTCCTATATAGAAAGGTTCTAAGAAAAACAATCTTACGGAGGCTCCTGGACTAACAGGTTTAATAAGAGGCAGTACCTTTCTGGACATTAAGTAGATGTCACTACAGTACAAAAAGTACATGGTCTTTCAGAGCTTAAATTAAAATTTACCAACGAAGAAATAAAAGGATACTATAGTGTAGGTCAGTGATGGCTAACTTTTTTGCCGTCGTGTGCCAAAAGCATGGAGAGAGGGGAGGGGTCGTGTGCGTGCATGCTCACACCTATAATTCAATACCCCCCTGCACATGTGCACATGACTCCCCCCACACTCTCCCCAATTTTGGCACACAATGGACAAAAGGTTACAGTAGGCCCATTTTTCACCCTCCCCAGGCTCCAGAGACTTTCTTTGAGGCTGGGGAGGGCGAAAACAGCCTTCCCCAACCCCCCGGAGGACCTCCAGAGGTCGGAAACTGCCCATTTCCAATGGGCCCAGAAGGCCCAAAAATCAGCTGGTCACCGCGCACATGTGCACTGGAGCTGAGCTAGGACAATGCTTGCGTGCCCACAGATACGGCTCCGCATGCCACCTGTTGCACGCGTGTCATAGGTTCGCCATCATGGGTATAAGTATTTCAAGCTGTTTAGCTCTCATCAGCTAGCCATACCCTTCTGGGATTTGAACCTGGGCTGCTTGCATATTAGGCATTATGTATTAACCTCTAGGCCACAGGTTCTCCTCGCTTTGTTGGCTGTACCAGGGGGGAGATTAAGTGTTTTTCCAGGGAGACTGGTTTATCAGGGCAACCTGGTCTACCCAAATATGAGATGGAGCTTACTGCTTCTGCTTTCACCTTTCAGCCCCAATCCAGGAGCTTTCTCAGGCAGTTGCTTCCACGACAACCTATTTGCGTTAAATTTAAATTTACCGACAAAGAAATAAAGGGAGACTAGTATATCTATTTCAAGCTGTTTAGCTCTTATCAGCTAGCCATACCCTTCTGGGATTCGAACCTGGGTAGACCAGGTTGCCCTGATAGTTGTCTAGTTGTCTCACTAGAAAAACACTTAATCTCCTCCCTGGTTCAGCCAACAAAGTGAGGAGAGCCCATGGCCTAGAGGTTAATACATCTGCCTAATATGCAAGTGACCCAGGTTCGAATCCCAGAAGGGTATGGCTAGCTGGTGAGAGCTAAACAGCTTAAAATAGCTATACTAGTCTCCCTTTATTTCTTCATTGGTAAATTTAAATTTAACAAAAAAATAGTTTGTCGCAGAAACAACTGCCTGCGAAAACTCCTGGATTGGGGCTGAAAGGCGAACGCAGAAGCAGTATGCTCTGTCCCACATTTGGGTACATCAGGTTGCCCTGATAGACTAGTCCCACTGGAAAAACACTCCCTTCCCTCTCAGAACTGCTCCAGCAATGTTGAAGAAGCTCAAGAACCTGAAGTCAAATTTCTCCTAGAGCATGATGACCAGACAGGGTCGTTGATGTCACATTTCACAGAAAACAGGGATTTATTTTAAGAGAGATTATGAAACAATCCTTGACAACTATTTTCACACATCGGGCAATCTACAATTATGATTGGAATGATACATGATCCTAGTCAGTGCTTTTCAGTCATAAAATTTTACACTGGTGGTAATTCTTATCCCCACTAGTAAAAGGCATGTTAGTGGGAGCTTTCTTGAAAAATGCTTTACACCTTACTAGCTGTCACCTAGTAGTTACTGTGGACAACTGAATTTTAACAGTAATACATCTGAATTGGAATAGTCTTCATAATACCTTGGATGGATTTAATACTGTATTTTCCATTTCCACATAGTCAATCATGGTATATATTATTTATTCATTAGATTTATATTCTGTCTTTCCTCCAAGCTTTCAAGAGGGCATATACAGTATGTAGCACACTCATTTTGTTTTGTTTTGTTTTCATTCATGACAACAGCTCTGTCAGGTAGATAGGAATGGAGTTCCAAGATTGGTCTGAAGTCACCCAGTTAACTTTTGACCGTGTAATTGAGACTCCTTCTTCCTAAATAACATACCTTCACCTCTACATTATGATAAATCTCTGATTAAGCTGTCCTAAAAGGGGAGCTATGATCAACAGCCAAAGGGAGCTAATATGAACCCCACAACTTGGAAATCACATCTGGGAGAAGAAAGATCCCAGTGAAACTCAAGAATTAAATCAGCAAAACTGTTTAGTGTGCAGAGGCTATAACCAGACCAAACCTGCTCTTCCACTTAAGCAGAAGATACAGATGGGGGCATCCTTGGTGTTCTCTGAGCTTGTTTGTTTTCTTGCAGATGTTTCATTACCCAAACTAGGTAACATCATCAGTGCTAGGAGGAGGAGGAGGAGGAGGAGGAGGAGGAGGAGG
>WNWU01000047.1:8349700-8362192 GCA_012654045.1 Ptyas mucosa | reverse complement strand
CCTTCCTTCCTTCCTTCCTTCCTTCCTTCCTTCCTTCCTTCCTTCCTCTCTCCCACTTTCCACCCTGACTCCAAAACCTCACCTCTGGGCAGTAATCTATCAGTTCTCCTTTCCTCTGCTTTCAAACTATCACACCAAACAAGAAGAAAATTGGGAGAAATTCCCAAAGGTGGAGAGTGGGATATGTAGTATTTATTTAGCGAGGAGACAACCAAATCATTCCCCCCTCCCTCCCCCTCTTTTGTGGCAGACCCTGATGCCTCTAACGTCTCAATATTTTTCTCCGCTCCAGGGGGAAAGCATCAGAAACAATTCCTGCCCTGGGATTTTTCGCTACTGTGTGAGGCCAAATCAGGTTTTTTTTCCCCCTCACCTTTGGACTTCTCCAGCAATAATAATCCCCAACAGCCCAACCTAGAAATCCCCGTGCACTCTGAAAAAAAAAACAAACAAAAAAACCCTGCATGATCTGAAGCCAATTTGGCATAGGAAGAAAACTGTGGAGACCCGACTGATGGTTTGTAGAACCTTTAAAGCGAAAAGAAGAAGCTTTCTCACTTATTAGAACTTCAGCCTCTGACACCCCGGATGACTCATCGGTCGATTTGGAATGCTCCGTTTCCTGCCGTTGGTGGCTCAGAGCCTCCACGGCTAACCTGGCTTCCTTTTGATCAAGCCGCCCCACCGCTAGGCATGCCACGCGTGGCCTCCTCCACCATTGTACGGTGAAACTCCAGCGCCTTTGAACGAAGTCCCCCTTTGAAAACAAAGAGAGTTCAGCAAAGCCTTCGCTTTCCTGGCTAAGGCTTGCTTGAATGGCAAAGCTTCCATTTTCACACCTCAGTAATTGGTGCTAGGCTCAAAGGGAAGTTCTACTCTTCCAACCTCGCTGGGGTCAGGTGGAGACGAATTGAATTAAAGAGAGTGGAAATTGGTTCGAGGCAAGACAGAGGGCGGGTGGAGGGTTTCTGCTCAAATCGCTCCCTTCCGGCTCTCGATGTTGAGCAGATTATGGGTGACCTTGCAATACGCTTTGTGAAGACCAAGATCCCACCTGGATTCTCCATCCTGCCTCCAAGGAGACACCTTGGAAATGAAGGCAAAATGCGGGACGCCGGTTCTTTTGTCCATTGGGGGAAGGGAGGACCTTGGTGATCTGGCTAGGCCTGGAGCAGCGGCTTTCGGAGGGTCCCGGTAGAGTTATGGTGACACAAAAAGAGCAAAGATGATAAGAAAAGAAAAGCTGTCAGTCAAGTTGAGAGGAAGAAGGGAGATGGGGGTGTCCTTGGTACTCTCTGAGCTTGGTTGCTTTCTTGCAGATGTTACTCAGATTAAGGGAGTTGGGAGGGACCTTGTAGGTGATCTAGTCCAACCCCCTGCCCAAGCAGGAAACCCTACACCATTTCTGACAAATGGCAGTCCAATCTCTTCTTGGAAGCCTCCAGTGATGAAGCTCCCACAACTTCTGAAGGCAACTTCTGTTCCATCAGTTGATTGTTCTCACTGTCAAAAAATTCCTTCTTATTTCCAGGTTGAATCTCTCCTTGTTCAGTTTCCATCCATTATTCCCTGTCTGGCCTTCAGGTGCTTTGGAAAATAGCTTGACCCCCTCCTCTCTGTGGCAGCCCCTCAAATATTGGAAGACTGCTATCCTGTCTCCCCTGGTCCTTCTCTTCACTAGACTAGCCATGTCCAGTCCCTGCAACTGTTCATCGTATGTTTTAGCCTCCAGTCCCCTAATCATCTCGGTGCTCTTCATGACCCAAATTAGGTAACATCATCAATGCAAATAACATAACCTGATGGTATTACCTGGAGTAACCTTTGGGTAGTGAAACATCTGCAAGAAAACAATAAACTCAGAGAACACCAAAGATCCTTCAGTTCAACCCTGAGCTCCAAATATCGTCCTTTATTGGAAGAGGAAAAATTCAGAAGCTGGATATGAAGGAACTCTTCCTGTTCCTACTCTACAAACCTGCAACAAAGGCCAATTTGTGCCCCATCACTGCAGGTTTTCAAGAAGAGATTGGACAGCCCTTCTGTCCAGAATGGTATAGGCAGTGGGGTGATCCTGCCAGTTTAACAACTGGTTCGGTGATCACGCCTGCATGCAGTAGTAACAAAACTAACCTTCCACGTTACTTCTGGGGAGTAACACTGCTGTTACAATCTGCTCTGCCAGGCGAATCAGCTGAGAGGATAAAAGTAAGTAAAGCGGAGGGGAGGGTGGACAGCCCTATCTGAACATTGGAGCGAACCGGTCTGCTCCCAGCTGATCGTTGGAGCTACTGTTTCGCCTGAACCGGCTGAATCCCACCCTGGGTATAGGGTCTCCTGTTGAAGCAGGAAGTTGGACCAGAAGCAGCAGGTTCTGACCAGTTCTGGAGAACCAGTAGTGGAAATTTTGAGTAGTTTGGAGAATACTGGCCAGTAAATACTGACTAGCCCTGCCCCAACCCGAGTCCCAGCTGATTGGGAGGAAATGGGGATTTTGCGGTATCCTTGCAAAAGGAGTGGGGTGGGGATGGAGATTTTACAGTATCCTTCCCCTGGAGTGGGGTGGGAATGGAGGTTTTACAGTATCCTTCCTCTGCCATGCCCATCAAGCCACACCCACCAAGCCATGCCATGCCACGCCCACCAAGCCATACCCACAGAACCGGTAATAAAAAAAATTATTTACACCACTGACTAGAAGACATCCAAGGTCCCTTCCAACTCTGCTATTCTGCATTATGCACTCTGCAGAAAAATCCATGGGTCAGGAATGTACAGCAGATGGGGTTTAATTTTTCCCTTTCATGTCCTGAAATGTTTTTAAATTCTTCCATGTTGAGTTGATGTCGGCGATGAATGGAGAATGCAGCCTTGCCTTCGCCTTCCCACTTTGCTTTTTTCTCGGGAAAGAGCTGCATCGTCGGCAGGCAAACAGCCCCGTGATTTATCTCGAAGTAAGGGAAATCAGCAGGAAGCTTGTTCTCTGACAGTTAAGCAAATGCCAGGCATCGGGGAATTTCCTCGCTCTTACTGAAGGCCTGAAAGAGAGGTTTGAAGGTCTTCCGGAGAGATGAAATCCATATGCTTTCTAGCTGGTTTTCCTTCTGTATTCTCTAAATCCTCTTTTTTTTATTCCCCCTCTCCTCCTCCCCCTGGTCTGTTTCCACATGGTTTTGTTTTTAACCGAGCTCTTTGCAAAACAAACAAACAAATAGAAGAGGGAAAAAAAAAGAATTACCAAGAAGGTTGTTTGGCTCTCGCTTCCTTTAAGTTCATAATCTAAGTCGCCTGGCGTTCAAAGAGAAAAGGAGGGGAATGGAGGACCGGTGGAAAGATTTGAAGCACTGTTTCTGAAAGTTATCGTGACATATATCGATAAACAACCGAGAACAAAGGAGAAATTTGCTAACAGTGAGAACCAACCAGCCTGTGGAACTTCTAGCTTGCCTTCAGAAGTTGTGGGTGATCCATCGCTGGAGGCTTTTAAAAAGAGACTGGGCGGTCACTTGTTTGGAATGGTATAGGGCAGTGATGTCTAACCTTTTTGCCGCCGTGTGCCAAAAGTGTGTGTGGGGGTGGGGGGGTCATGCACGTGAGTGCCCACACTCATAATTCAATGTGCCCCAGGCCATTTCCAGGCTCTGGAGGGCCTCTGGAGGAGTGGGGAAAGCCGTTTTCACCCTTCCCAGGCTCCTAGAAAGCCTCTGGAGCCTGGGGAGAGTGAAAAACAGGCCTTCTGGTCCCACCGGAAGTTGACAAATGGGCCACTTCTGGCCACTGGGGGAGGGTGGGGAAGGCCGTTTTTGCCCTCCCCAGGCTCCTAGAAAGCCTCTGGAGCCTGGGGAGGGTGAAAAATGGGCCTTCCTCACACACACACACACACACACACACGGAAGCTGGAAACAGCCTGTTTCCTGACTTCCGGTGGGCCTGGAAGACCCAAAAATCAGTTGGCCGGCGTGCGCATGCATGCTGCAGCTGAGCTAGAACAATGTTCGCATGCCCACCAATATGGCTCCGTGTGCCACAGGTGGCAAGCATGCCATAGGTTCGCCATCACGGGTATAGGGTCTCCTGCTGGAGCAGGGGGTTGGACTAGAAGACCTCCAAGATCCCTCCCAACTCTGTTATTTTGTTATCCACTTAGAGCAGGGGTCTCCAACCTTGGCAACTTTAAGACTTGTAGACTTCGACTCCCAGAATTCCTCAGCCAGCTTAGCTGGGATTTGAAGTCCACAAGTCTTAAAGTTGCCAAGGTTGGAGAGCCCTCACTTAGAGAGAGCTGTAAAGCACTGTGAAGAGGTATATAAGTCTAAATGCTATTACTATTGCTATCTTGATTTTTTTTCACTGGCCTGTTCCAAACTTTCCCACCCGTTTGGCTATGGAGATTCTTTGTCATCCAGGTCATGGTTGTCCCAAAGGTGCTTTTTTGTCAAGAATCAACTGGACTTTCTGGTTTTTCTTGGAAGATGTTTTGCTTCCCATCCAAGAAGCTTCTTCAGCTCTGACTTGGATGGTGGGGAATGGAAGGATTGATACTCCTTGCAGACAGCTGGTCATTTGCCTTCTTTTAAATCCTTCCATTCAGTGGTGGGATTCAAATAAGTAACCGGTTCTCTGCCCTAATGATTTCTTCCAACAACCAGTTTGCCAAACTGCTCAGAAAGTTAACAACTGGTTCTCCCGAAGTGGTGCGAACCGGCTGAATCCCACCACTGCTTCCATTCCCCCACCATCCAGTCAGAGCTGAAGAAGTTTCTTGGATGAGAAGTGAAACGCCTTCAAGAAAAACCAGAAAGTCCAGTTGCCTCTTGAAAAACATGAACATGTGAATGATCTTTTAAAATGCACACCGCCTTGAGTCCTACGGGAGAAAGGCGGTATATAAATATAATAAATATAATAAATATAATAAATATAATAAATATAATAAATACAATAAATACAATAAATACAATAAATACAATAAATACAATAAACAAACAAACAAATAAATAGCTAGCGCCCCTGATGTATTTGGATCTGTCCATCTTTTCAGTCTTTGCAGTTTCCAGACTGTCCTACTCAAATGAGCAGCAGAGAAGTAAATTATGTTCTTAAAACAACCACTTAAATCTATATACAAGGACAATGAAAAGAAACAAACAACTGTTGAATGGCATCATGGACTAATTTGCTCCCTGGTGTGTCCTAAGAACCAAGAGGCTCTTCCTTCTTTTGATGTTATCAATGCATCCTCGTATTTGCGGTTATTACTTTTGTGCTTCGGCACCATTGAGCATGCATGCAAATGTTCACCTGATGCATTATCTAAATTACATCGTATTTCATGTTTTACTGATTTAATATAAAATATTACCTCGATTCATGAGAGATACACCTTATAATAGACTTTTGTTTAGCGCTGGTCACGCTTGCTTAGCGTCTCTTCCCATCCATGTGAAAAGGGCCAGGCTCAGAGATTGTGATGCCTTAAGTGAATGAGACAACTAGGCTTCCTTGTTGACATCATGGAAAAAGGGGTAGCAGAATTTCAGGATGTTGCCATACAAAAAAACCCTCTCACCATCCTATCTGTAGCCCTTTTTCCTCCCAAAGCCATCGGAAACGGATTTTTCAACTCTTCTAAGAAGTGAGGGAGAAGGGGATGTATTCCTAACTTTGTCTATAAAGGTAAAGGTAAAGATTACCCCACACATGTGTGCTAGTCGTTTCCGACTCTAGAGGGTGATGCTCATCTCCGTTTCTAAGCCGAAGAGCCAGCGCTGTCCGAAGACGTCTCCGTGGTCATGTGGCTGACATGACTAAATGCCAAAGGCGCACGGAATGCTGTTATCTTCCCACCAAAGGTGGTCCTTATTTTTTTTCTTGCATTTTTTATATGCTATCGAACTGTTAGGTTGGCAGAAGCTGGGACAAGGAACAGGAGCTCACCCCGTTACACGGCACTAGGGATTCAAACCACTGAACTACCAACCTTTTGATCGACAAGCTCAACACCTTAGCTACTGAGCCGCTGCATCCCAATAACTTGGTCTATATTATTTATTTATTTATTTATTTATTTATTTATTTATTTATTTATTTATTGGTTCGATTTATATGCCGCCCTTCTCCGGAGACTCAGGGCGGCTTACAATGCATTAAGCAATAGCCTTCATACTTTTGTATATACCTGCTTAGTAGGGCTTTCAGCCCCACCTAAGTGGTGTTCTTTTTATACAAAGTCAGCTTATTGCCCCCACAATCCGGGTCCTCATTTTACCGACCTCGGAAGGATGGAAGGCTGAGTCAACCTTGAGCCTGGTGAGAATTGAACTTGCAGTAATTGCAGGCAGCTGGTAGCTAAGTGCTACTTAACAGCGCTTTAGTCCACCATGCTCCTATAGATGACCACAGAGATTAGAATGCTGCAGCTCTGACTAGAAGCCAGGAGGTTTCCTCCCGGTGGGAAAATAAGTTTGCATAAACTCTGCCAAACTGCCACATTGTAAGAAGAAAGTCTGTCCAGGTATACAATCCAGAAATAACTTAATTCAGATCCCCAAACTTATATCTTCAAATTGGACAGAGCTTCTAAGTTGCTGCATTCACTCAGAGGGGGTAACAATACAGGTAGTTACAAACTAAGCCCCCAAAAGGGGTCTTGTGACCCAGAATTGAAACTCTACAGTCACATGACCAAACCGCAGGTATTCGGAGACATGGCCACGCTTACAACCCGCTTACAGTGTCCCAGGATCATGTGAACATGTTTTGCTAACACTTATTTCTGGTTTTTGGCCAAACTGAGCTCATAGCAAACTCTTGGTTTGCTTAATGACCATGGTGCTTGCTCAACAACTGCCACAAATGTGAGCAACCCATTTTACAACTGTCACAACATGCAACTGTAAGGGACAGGTTCCATTATGGTTCATAGCGAATTGTTGGTATACTTAAGGACACCATGGCTTTGCTTAATGATGATCACAAAAAGTCATTAAAAGTGGCTTGGTAATTTTACGACCATCACAACGTACAACCATAACGGGCAAGCTCCAGTATGTGGTTGTATTTTTCAAGGTTCTGACTAACGAACCCAAGCAAATAGGAGCTCTGAGACTAGAATCCTCCTTAGAGAACTTCTTTATTGAATATATCACATCGGCACTGCTTTAAAGGAAAATCAACTCTAAATATCTCCTGTGGTTTCAGTATAATTAAAACAGGAAACAACCCCATCCCCAAGTGTCACAGGTTACGTTGGCCAATTGGCTTAATTGGTGGGCTCTCCAGGCACTCCTTCCCTGACCTTATCCGTTACCAGTAGAGATGACCTTGGTTCTCACGAGAAAGCTCTCTGTTATGTCTAGTATGGCATTTCAACCAAGGGTTGGCTTCACTTACCTTTACCACCGGTTCGCTCCATGCATGCACTCAGCCTTCCACACATGCACCCGGCCTCAAAAAGGTGCCCAAATAGCACGACTTGGAGCCGGAGTCGATGGGCGGGCGGGCCCACCCGCGATCGCTGCTACCAGTTCGCCTGAACTGATGCGAACCGGCTGAATACCATCTCTGATTCCAACCTCCTTCCCCCTTCTGTGTGGCAACTGAGGAACAGGAAAACAGCTTTGCCATGTTCGGTCTGACATTGACAGTATGTTGAGAACTTTCCACACATAAGGAGCCATCACAGATCATCCTTCCAAGGAATTAATACCCCTCCTCCCCTCATTCTCGGAATATCTGCTGACATGTTGTCGCCTAGCAGTGGAAATTCCTGGTGCTTGAAACTGATGCACAAAAGAAAAAAAAACACAGAGGAGGGGAGAGGAAAATGAGAACAAGTGGGACACTGGTTCCTAGAATGGCAAGATTCTTCTATTAAATCAGACCAAAAACTGTTTAGTAGTTACAGAACAGTCAAGAGATGGCATCTCAGCAAGGTTGTTCTGTCCCCTCCCACGAGTGACCTTGCAGAGACTCAAATAGCCCGGCAGTAACAAATGCAGGCTAGAGAGACTGAAGCTGGCCCTTTAATAAATAGTTCTCTTCCAAAGCATATATCAGTCCAATAGTTACCGGGCAATGTTCCAAAGGTCTTGGCAGACGGCCAGCAGGCTAATGCAGGAATGCAGACTCTTATCCAAAACTCCAAACTAAAAGTTGTAACTCCACTGCATCCAAAACACCAACAAATTGTTCACCACACCTTTCCAGCCCAGTCACACCCCTTTTATACTTTGTAGGGTGTGGCCCTACGTCTCATGACCACACCTTTTAGGACGTGGCAATAGCTGTTCTCTACGATGTCTCCTACGTCTCTCTTTTGCATCCAATAGGGGCTCCCCCTCGTCGTTACCGGTCTCTGTTTCCTCCTCAATTTGGCTGGGGTCCATAGGCACATCAGCAACTGTCAGTTCTTGCTGACTCACCAGTGAAGATGGCCCCTCTGGCACATAGCTTGTGACAGCTTCCTCTTCCTCCATATCATCCTCCGAATCAACATGCGAAGATAAATCAGCCTCCGGGGTCGGGGTCACAACAAAGGTTGATGAGCTGGGCCATTTTGAACTCCTCAGCTGCTGCAGCCAATTTATTGGAATGGGAATCCTTATTATGGGACTTTTTGGGGGGGAGGGAGTCACTAAACAAAACAAAACAAAAAAAAAATCCATTGAAGAAGTTCTTGCACAGATCTGAGCTAGTGCAAAGCAATAATCTCCTTCAACCTTTCCCCCCCTCCTTACTGGTGGTTCTCATTCATTTTAATGAAAGAGAAACTGCTGTTAATTTTTTCCCCGCAGGAGATCTTATTAAATTACTTAGTGATGAGGTGCCCCAAGGGTGTGTATGTGTGAATATCCTGCCTTTACCTACACAGCTACTCCAACCATCTGCAGCTTCTCTGGTTCCCTTTGTTTAGATCCCAAGGGAAAGTATTGGGTGCAAGCTTCTTCTCTCAAGAGTCTTTTTTGTTTGTTTGTTTGTTTGTTTTTGAAAGGGGCAAATTTGCCTGTCGCGGGAAAAAATAACAAGAAAACCACGATTCTCTATGTCTCACCATCAAGTCAGCTCAAAAACACCACCAAGAGGAATGCAGAAGAAGTTCTCGAACCCCTGAGAATGAGGCAGAAATCTCTTTTGCAGGGAGAGGAAAAACTTTCAGAAATTGCAAAGCAAAGTTTGGAGCTACCGTAGCTACATCACAGGGTTCAGGATGATGGCATCTGAAGAAGAATCACAACTCCTTCCCCAGCTGAGGATCAGCTTTCTTTTTCATGGCAAATTACAGCCTACGCCACCCCCCCAAAAAAGATAGTGGGGTGGGGCTGAGCTTGAATCTCTATTTGATTCCAATTCTTATTTTTCTTTATCTTTATGTGGTTAGAGCGCTTAGAGTGCAGTGGTTAAAGTGCAGTACTGCAGGCTACTTCTGCTGACTGCCGGCTGCCTGTAATTTGGCAGTTCAAATCTCACCAGGCTCAAGGTTGATTCAGCCTTCTGTCCTTCCGAGGTGGGTCAAATGAGGACCCTGTTTCTTGGGGGCAAGAGGCTGACTCTGTAAACTGTGGAAATCTAGTGAAGAGAAGGACCAGGGGAGACATGATAGCAGGGTTCCAATATTTGAGGGGCTACCACAGAGAGGAGGGGGTCATGCTGTTTTCCAAAGCACCTGAAGGCCAGACAAGGAACAATGGATGAAAACTGATCAAGGAGAGATTCAACCTGGAAATAAGGAGGAATTTTCTGACAGAGAGAACAATCAACTCATGGAACAGAAGTTGCCTTTGGAAGTTATGGGAGCTTCATCACTGGAAGCTTTCAAGAAGAGACTGGACTGCCATTTGTTAGAAATGGTGTATGGTCTCTTGCTTCGGCAGTGGGTTGGACTAGATGACCTACAACGTCCCTTCCAACTCTTTGTTAATCTGTAATTGCTCAGAGAGGGCTGTAAAGCACTTTGAAGCAGTAGATAGGTCTACGTGCTATTGCTATTGCTATCCCACCTTCGTTTTTACAAATAGCTCAAGATGGCGAACACATTCAATGCACGGAAACCTGGTAGAGCTTCCATCACACCTTCGTGGCCACCATAACTTTGGCCACCCTACCCTACCGAATGCTGCTATGTGTCTGCAACTCATTAGCAACACCTGTGACATTCCTGGCACACGGCCCCTTTCCTAGGGTGGCTCGAGTGGCACGGCTGACTATTTGAACAGCTGGCAAAATCCACCTAAAGCAACAGAAGGAATTTAAAGAGAGAGATTGATCTTGGCGGCTTCTCCTGGATCCGTGCAGAGGCCAGGCCAATAAAAATGGGTCACCCAAGGCTTTTCCCTCCTTCCCTGGTTCCTCAAACCTCTTGTCCTCCCAAAACTTCAGCTCTGCCATTTGGTACCTGCCAACATCTTTTAATGAGAAAAAACCTTGCCTGCCAATGCCTGTGCCCTTCTGTAGGGTTGAACGGTGCCAGGTGCATGCCAGGTCTCCTCGCGGCCTCTCTCGTAATGTATACAAGTGGAAATGGTTGTTCCCTTTTTAAATTGACAAAAGCCAGAGAATGGAGTTGAGGAAGCCCTCTGACCTCAGAGCCCTTGTCCGTGAAAATTACCGGCGCCGTACAGGGTGTTTCTTCATGATGTACTTGCAATGGGGGAGATGCTGGTTAATTTGCTGGGATTCAGAGGTGACCCAGGTTTAATAAAGAGGATTAATGGATTTGAGCTAAAGGTGTCAGCTGTTCTGAGCTGATAGCCTTCTCTATCCAAGAGAGAGAGGCAGGCATCAACTTAGCCTGTTCCATGGCTTTGGTTCTTTTCTTAAAGAGATGGGCATTTCTCCCTCTCTTTCTCTCTCTCACACACACAATCAAATAATTCCTTGTAGCTCATTTAGCAATGTGATGCAGTGAGATAAAAATCTATATTTTCCTTGGTGTTCTGTGAGAGGTAGACATGAATTGCAAGGAATACATTTGCTTCCTTCTACTGAGCTTTTTTGGAAAATTTGAGGGACTTGTTTCCCCCCCCCCCCAAGTGTTCAAGACAAATAACAGCACAAAGAAGAAGAAAAA
This sequence comes from Ptyas mucosa, assembly GCA_012654045.1. Taxonomy (NCBI): domain Eukaryota; kingdom Metazoa; phylum Chordata; class Lepidosauria; order Squamata; family Colubridae; genus Ptyas; species Ptyas mucosa. The sequence goes on along the minus strand of WNWU01000047.1, from coordinate 8,351,124 downwards.
AAGAATTCTAAGTGCTTTCCATAGTGCAACCAGAAGAAAGCAAGATCACCTCAATTGCCAAGTCATTATGGAAGAATTATATGGCGTTTGTACCTGAACTGATGCATTTATATTTTATGTCTAGTCCGTCGTAAATCTACTCTGTCTGCGAACTGGGTCTAAAACCACAACAAAGTGTACATTTATTATCCTTTCCTTATGTACGCTGCACCGTATGTCATTATTTTGCTGAAAACAGCATGCTAAAATCTAGAGGCATGGAATATGAAAAGGAGCTGTCCCGTGTGCCTGTTCTAAATCAAAGCAGGGACCAAATGATAAAAATGTCCATTGTGACATTGGAAAAGATGGTTAGCCTTACTGCAGAGTACTTGTGTAGTAGTGATGTACTCAAATAGGTTGGTAAAATGAGGACCCAGATTGTTGGGGGCAATATGCTGACTCTGTAAACCGTTTAGAGAGGGCTGTAAAGCACTGTAAAGAGGTATGTATTTACAGATTAACAGAGTTGGAAGGAACCTTGTAAGTCATCTAGTCCAACGCCGTGCCCAAACAGACCGTACACCATTTCTGACAGATGGCAGTCCAGTCTCTTCTTGAAAGCCTCCAGTGATGAAGCTCCCACAACTTCTGAAGGCAATTTCTGTTCCATGGGTTGATTGTTCTCACGGTCAGAAAATTTCTCCTTATTCCAGGTTGAATCTCTCCTTGTTCAGTTTCCATCCATTTTTCCTTGTCTGGCCTTCAGCTGCTTTGGAAAATAGCTTGATCCCTTCCTCTCTGTGGCAGTCCCTCAAATATTGGAAGACGGCTATCATGTCTCCCCTGATCCTTCTCCTCACTAGACTAGCCATGTCCAGTTCTTGCAACCGTTCCTCGTATGTTTTAGCCTCCAGTCCCCTAATCATCTTGGTTGCTCTTTTCTGAACTCTTTCTAGACCCTCAACATTTTTTTTATAGTGTGGTGACCAAAATTGGATGCAGTACTCTAGGTGTGGTCTTACTAGGGCTTTATAGAGTGGTATTAGTACCTAACTTGATCTTGGTTGTATTCCTCTGTTAATGCAATTTAGGATTGCATTGGCTTTTTTGACTACCGCCACACGCTGCTGGCTCATATTTAATTGGTTGTATTTGTCTAAGTGCTATTGCTGTTCTGTCTCTGTGATACCCATCTCAACACTTGACCTTCTTCTAAATGCCTTTGGGAGTTGTGTTATAGCCAGTAGTGGGTTCCTCCCGGTTCTGTCCGGTTCTTGAGAACCGGTAGTAAAAACGGCGGGAGGCTCTGCCCACCTGCCTAGACATCATATTTGGCGATTTGCGTATGCTCAGAAGCTTCTGCCCATGCGCATGCGCACTCCCATTGCAAACCAGTAGTAAAGGTAAGTAGAACCCACCCCTGGTTATAGCCCACATAATCT
>WNWU01000047.1:8327970-8344700 GCA_012654045.1 Ptyas mucosa | reverse complement strand
AGGAGAAGGAGAAGGAGGAGAATGGATGGTCTCAGTTACAGTGTTGATAGGGTACCATTGGAAGACCCAAAAGACCAGGTTGGGGACAGACATTCCTAGAGGAAACCTACCTATGTGGTCATGAGGAGTCAATACCAACTTGACGGCACATAATCTGCAGATCTTTAACAAAGCACAAATAGATATTACATGAGTACCATTTGTGCACTCCAAAATCAAATCTCCAAATCTTTTTGCCTTTGAATCAAAAGCGCTGCATAGACCTGACAAGAACGAGTGGTGTCTGCAGTTTGGGGATGGAAAGGCTCAAAAATCATGCAAAAGCATGGATGAAACTTTGGAGAATGCGCCCATGAATTGAGCCAAGACTCAAAACTGAGCAACAAAGAAAGGAGCAGATAAGGACCAGGAAGATGTAGTTGTTAGGGGAATAAGAATTGGGTCAGTTTCACATCAACTCATGGCAGGTCAACTCTTCTTTGAACCAAACCTTCTCATTTTGTATAATTTGGAAAATTAATCTGATTGAATAGACTAGAATAACAGAGTTGGAAGGGATCTTGGAGATCTTCTAGTCCAACCCCCTGCTTAGGCAGGAAACCCTAAACCATTTCAGACAAATGGCTATCCAATCTCTTCTTAAAAACATCCAGTGTTGGAGCAATCAGAACTTCTGGTGGCAAGTTGTTCCACTGATTCATTGTTCTAACTGTCAGGAAATTTCTCCTTAGTTCTAAGTTGCTTCTCTCCTTGGTTAGTTTCCACCCATTGCTTCTTGTCCTGCCCTCAGGTGCTTTAGAGAATAGCTTGACTGCCTCTTCTTTGTGGCAGCCCCTGATGGGATTTAGGCGTATGAAATAAGACCAAGTTGAAGAGTTGAATATTCATCTAAACTTAAATAGTTATGCAAGAAGTTTCCCTCTTTTTGCACATCCCCAGTTTTCATAATTGTTCTTAATTTTGTGGATTCACTAAGGGGCCCAAATCGGCGAGCCTAGTATTCGAATGCAGTCAAGAGCCGTCACATCTACATTTCTGGAAATTCTATTCGTGAAGTGGCTGCACACGAAACGGAAATCTCTTTCTAGCCCCTGAAAAATGACATTGAATGCGGCATCCGAGTGCGGTTTCGCTGGTATATAGCAGATGGTATATTAGGGATTTTTTTTCCCCGATACCGAACAATGTTTAGTCAGTCTAGAGTGGCTCCCAAAAGCTACTCAACTCACTAATTAGATAAATAATGCCAAACCTTGTTATTTGCTTGTCACCTTTTGTAATCCTCGCCTCTCTTTTTTCCCCCCTCTGTGGTTTTTTTTTTTCCTCTCCTACTAAAATTTCAATTGAAAGGGAATCAGACAGGTCCTTGTTCTTTTGTGTTTTTGTTTATGCTACGCGGCAAAGTGTAGCATGCTCTGATGATGCTTGATGAGCAAGGATGGTGGTAATAGATTCAGAGGAAGAGGGGTGAGAGGCACATTCTGAACAAAGTTAGCACCCCACCCCTCTCCTAGAAGAATGAAATTTTTTGAGAAATGTTAAAAAGGCAGAATATTATATTTTCCTCGATGGGAAATGGAGAAACCTGTTTTTTTAGAGGCAGAAAGTAGCCTCGCTCTTAATAGCCCCCACTTTTCTTAATAGCCCTCAGCAGATGTCAGCACTTAAGAGATAAAGAGATAGATAGCTCTATTCATAAGCAAATTCCTTGCAGCAAGGTCTGAACAAAGGTAGGGTTAGTCCTCAGCCACAATAGGAATTGCCCAACAAGCCCCTTCATTGCATCAGCCCAAACTTCAACCAAACCTAGCTCAGACAAATTCCTAGGATTTGTACATGGCTCCTGTAACAACAATAGAACACATGTTCTTGTACAGGAACAGGAAGCTCAAGTGCAAAGCCCAAGAAAAGGTATAAATATCCTCCACTCTCAACTCCATGTGGTCAGCTGCCCAGAATCACACGTGTTTGGTGGTTCTACTTCATCAATAAATGGACCTTCTTTCCAATCAGCCTCCATTTTGTCTCTGATGCCTTTCTCCCGGCTTGGAACTGAACCAGATGGATATTTCTTCCAACAGCTCCCTCCGTGTAAACAAAAACCGTCCGTTTTGCAAAAGTCTCGAAAGGAGCAGCCAAAAATCCAACGTGTCTAAACCCTTTAAGCTTCTTCTCCCTTCCCATAATAAGGGAAGGCTGGGAAAGCTGATGGACCGGCAGATATTACACCCTCCTGCATCTATGACACAGAGCATCCTTGGGAGGTGATGGACAACATTTAAATATGCATGTGCTTACTTATTAGCATGCGCATTAAAAATGAATCACTCAATTCCTGCTGCAGCATGCAGGATCCCAAGCCTTAAATAAGAGGGAGGCGGTACTGCCCCCCCCTCCCCACCAGAAAATTAGCCCTTCCTTATTTATGCATCAAGAACGGGATCCATCCTGCTGAGCTTTGCTGCCTCAAATGTCAAGGAAGAAGGAGCTTTGTGCATAAAACTGATACCTGGATAACATCGGCCACCAGCATGGGCCTTTCATCCTCCAAGTGCAATGGGATAGGAAGTGAAACAATTAAATTGGGGTTGAGGGAAAGGCACAGAGAATAAATCCAGCACCACAAATGTATGATTCAGCTAATTTGATTCTCCGGGCTCTTAAATAATGCAACCAAATGTGTTGGGTTTTTTTTTTTAGAATTCAGACTGAAATGGCATCACCAGCGGGATACCTTTGGAAAAAAAAAAAAGGGAAGGAAAGTCACCGTAGCTTTAATTTGAATGTGCCCAGAGTTGCTGCAAGCAATTCCTTCGAACCGTTCAGATGCCGTCGCTATCCGCTTCTTCCTCATTTGCAGAAATCTGAAATAATTCACCTTAAAATAACAAGAACAATAATAGAAGCAAGCTGTGGCCTGGAACAGGATGGCTGTCAGCTTTTTAAGGAAAGGAATAATTGTTGCCTCTAAAAGTCAGCTTGTTGCTGTTTCCGATATAAAATTAAAATTTCCCTTTAAGGTATGCCAATTAGTGTACATTTAAAGTGACAATAAAGTTATTCTAAGTCAATAGATATTTTGTGGCTTAGGTTGAGATGAGGGGTCCTGGGTGCTCTCTGAGCTTGGTGATTTTCTTGCAGAAGTTTCATTACCCGACTAGGTAATATTATCAGTGCTAGAAGGGAGTGGGGTTCGCTCTCATTTTATATACTAGCAGTTTGCTCCATCAGTGTTGGTGGGGAGTGTTCTTGGTGGCTCTTTGATTAGGCAGGCAAGTGATACATGATGAGATAGATAGCGAGAGAGAGAGGGAGGGAGGGAAGGAGAGGGAGAGGGAGAGAGAGAGAGAGAGAGAGAGAGAGAGAGAGCTAAAGAGAGAGATGGGATCCTTGGTGCTCTCTGAGCTTGGTGGTTTTCTTGTAGAAGTTTCTTTACCCAACTAGGTAACATCATCAGTGCTAGAAGGGAGTGGGGATTATGGAGAGGAGGAGGAGGAGGAGGAGGAGGAGGAGGAGGAGGAGGAAGACGACGACAACAACAACAATGAGCTGTGGGGTCCTTGGTGCTCTCTGAGCTGGTAGTTTTCTGGTAGATGTTTCATTAACCAACTAGGTAACATCATCAGTGCAAATGAGTGTGGGGTTTACTCCCTTTTATATACATTAGTTTGTCCTGCCAATTTTGTTGGGGGTATGATCTTTTCCTTTGTAATTACTTGGTTTACTTAGTTTGGTTAGTTGGTTACTTAGGATTGTTTTTTTTTTTGGTAGTAATCCTATCACAGTTCTTATACTATATGTAGAAGAAAACCTGCATATTGAAAAATGAAGAAAAAGCAGGATTCATCTACAACATAGAGTGTAAGGATTACAACAGCTACTATATAGGACAGATAGCCAGAAGGCTAGCAGAGCACATCCATGAACACCGACATCAAGACACAATAAAAAAAAACCCTCTAAAATAAAATAATAAAAACAATCTCACACCTCATGGCCAGATTCAACCATAGTTTCAACTGGGAAGCTGAGCATCTGACATCCAAAAATGCTAGGGGATTTAAGGAAGCTTGACTTCCCAACTAATCAGCCATCAATAGATACACAGAGATAAACCACATTTACACACCATTCAAGAGAGCCGATTAAAAAAAGCTAAGAAGGAAACAGACAGACGAGAACACATCAGCTTCAGCAACCAACACTCAGATAAGCAGGGTTTAACCCAGAGAAACAATCAAGAAGAAAACAATGAACTAACAAGGAGAAATTCAACCCCCACCAAAATAGTCAGGACAAAGTACTGCATATAAACAGGGAACAAACCTTGCGCTCACTCATACCGATGATGTTACCTGGTTGAGTAATGAAACATCTGCACGCAAACAACCCCGCTCAGTGAGCACCATGGAACTCTGCAATCTTGTTGTATCTCTAAAAACAGCTTAACATGCAATTTGACAAAATGTCAGGATAGCAGCCGATAATTTTGGCGAGTGGTGCTTTTTCTGATTGTACTTTATACACCACAGTTCTTCCCCCCTGCACCCTTTAGTTATGTACGCTTTCTTTCTGCCTTCTGTTTACAGTTTCTGTCGTTTGATTCCATCCAAAATGGTACAGGTGGTAACCATGTATGTTGGTATGTCTTTGTGTATGGTTAAGAAAACAGGGAACAGGGAGGCTGTTAGAGGCCTGAGCAGGATGTCAGCCAGAGCTGTTAGAGCCACTGCTACATCTGCTATTGATTTTAAACAGCGCAATGAATTCTGCCTGGGAACTGCAAATTGTCTGCTTCATCCTAAAAGAAATTGAAATGTTATTGTTTACCACCAATCAAAAGAAGATTCAGCTTCAGGGTACAAGTGATGGAGAAGCTGGGAATAATCCTGATTCTAGGAAGGCATCTTAGTCAAACTTCTTACTGTTGGGCTTTATAGACAGAGATTACATAGATAACAGAGTAACGGAGTTGGAAGAGACTTTGTAGGTCGTCTAGTCCAACCCTGCACGTCACCCAAGCAAGAGACCCTACACCAGGAGTCAGCAACCTGTGGCTCTGGAGCCACATGTGGCTCTTTCATCCCTCTGCTGCGGCTCCCTGTTCCTGGTTGGCTCCACCATTGATAGGGCTTTCGGTTAGCACAAATAGAGGAAAAAGGATGCCGTGCTAGGGGGAGACTCTATGGTGGGGGAATTGGACTACAGAATGGAATGGGGGCTTCCAGTTAGGACCTTTGTGGCTCTTTGAGTGTTTAAGGTTGCTGACCCCTGCCCTACACCATTTCGGACAAATGGCAGTCCAATCTCTTCTTGAAAGCCTCCAGTGATGGACCTCCTCCTGATGACTGATCGCTACAAAATCTCTCTTACTGCCAGAGGATAGCAATAACACTTCGACTTACTGTATATATTGCTTCATATGTCTATGCAGATTCTCAGTTATCCAGGTCATGGTTGTCCCAAAAGTGCTTTTTTCCAAGGGACAGCTGGACTTTCTGGTTTCTCTTTGAAGACGTTTCACTTCTCGTCCAAGAAGCTTCTTCAGCTCTGACTGGGATTCCCCACCATCCAGTCAGAGCTGAAGAAGCTTCTTGGATGAGAAGTGAAACGTCTTGAAAGAAAAAAACAAAGTCCAGTTGCTTCTTGAAGAAAAGTACCTTTGGGCATACTGCTTCATCATACTTGACAGCCTTCTCTAAGTGATTTACAGAGTCAGCACATTGCCAATCCCCCCCAAAAAAAATTTTTGGGGTTCTCATTTTATTGATCTCGGAAAGATGGAAGACTGAGTCAAATATTGTTCTGCCCCAGCTTCGGATTCCCAGAGAATGTGACACACACCAAGCTTCTCAAACACTGTTTAATTCCAAACAAACCCCTTTCAAGAATGCAGACTTCCTGTGCAAAGTTATTAAGAACAAAGTCTGACAAAGGTTGGCAACCAGTCCAGAAAACCAGATATGAGAAGTCGCTCGCTCTCCAAGATGCTCTGTAGTAATGAGAGGTTGTTTCTAGCAAGAAAGCACTAGCTGCGTGCGACTTAAATAGGCTAAGGGAGTGGCCAATTATCCTCAAGGCGTACTCTTGAGTAGACCTCCTCCTCCTGAGTAGCCACTCCTGCCTTTTGGCAGCCCTGTGTGCCCGAGCATTGAGGAGGGGCTCCTCCATTTCACTCTCTCCACTGGAAGAAGCCTCTGGAGGTTCTGAAGGCCCTAGCTAAGTCTCTGCCTCTGGCATCACATCCTCTTCGGCCTCCTCGCTGACCGACGCGAGCGCCGGCAACACAGGCTGCTGGCGCGACACCACACCAGCCTCCTCCTCGTCGGGATCAGCCATGATTCACGCAGGCCGCTGGTGGGCCACAACAACCATGAGCTGGTGAGAATCGAACACTTGGCAGTGAGCAGACATAGCCTGCAATGCTCCATTTTAAACACCGTGCTATCACAACCTCATTAGATAGACCCAGTATTACTTAACCTTGGCCATTTTAAGATGCATGGACTTCATCTCCCAGAATTCCCTGGGCAGCTTAGCTCTGCAATACCCAAATCAATGACAAAGCTTAGGGATTTATTTATTCACACAACATGCCAAGCTTGCTTACTGTTAATCTTTGGTTACATTTTGAGGGTTGGGTTGGTTATCAAGATGGTACGAACCCAAACAATTTGCAATTCCATGCACTGTGCCAAATTGTGACAGTGGGATAATTCAGGAACCGGGTTAAATGTATTCTGCAGATGCAGCCTTGTTCCTCTACATCCAAGTTGTCCTCCTATCTTTTCCAAACTATTATTACTTTTCAGTTGATCTCTTTTTTGGGGGGGGGGTTCTTGTTCTGCCCCACCCAACCCCATCCGGCAAGTTTGCTCTCTTCACCCATAATGGCAAACAAAAATTAAATCTATAATTATCATTACTAATTCCACTTAATTAGTCACAAGCCACCAGCCAAAATTGGCTTTCTCATAATTATCAGATAAGCAGTAAGCACATCGCATAGATTATAATTAACAGTACTTAATTAAGACCTAATATATACACACCCCTTTCTCTCAAAGTAGGCTTAATTGAGTTCATAGCACCAGCAGCTGAGAAACCTTACTCTTTCATTACCTCTCGCAAGTTCTTTAAAACCAGCCATTTTTTTCCCTCAAAGCCCCCCAGCTTAGAGAGAATTGAGTATTAACATCTGCCCAAACAGCTAGGCTGCAGGTGGAAAATCAGATTTATTGAGAGCCTTGGTAAGTGGCAGGAAATTACCAAATCCTGCCGGTACATCAGCCCCTACTAAATTGTCATTTGTAGTTCTCTTTAGGAAAGTCAATGGGGGTATGCTGGTTAGACAATGATGCTAGATGACAGTTGGAGGGATTGGGAGTTTTAATCCTGGTTTAGGCACAGAAATCTTTTGGGTGATTTGGGGCCCACCATTTTCTTTCTCTCTCCGCTTTAGGAGGAAGGTAATGCTAAACCCTTTCTTGAAAACGTTGCCAGGAAAAAAAACGAAGGGAACAGAATAAGAATCGGAGCTAAAGAAGCTTCTTGGATGAGAAGCGAAACGTCCTCAAAGAAAAAACCAGAAAGTCCAGTTGCCTCTTGAAAAAAAAAAAAAGCACCTTTGGGACAACCATGACCAGGATGACCAAAAATCTCCATAAACAGAATAAAGAACAGAATAACAGTTGGAAAGGACCTTGGAGGTTTTCTAGTCTGTCAGGGAATTGCCCAGCAGGAAACAGGGTTGAAAGGGACTTTGGAGGTCATCTAGCCCAACCCCCCTGCTCACGCAGGAGACCTGTACTAGGGATTCGAACCGCCGAACTGCCGACCTTTCTGATCGACAAGCTCCGTGTGTTAGCCACTGAGCCACCTAGTCAGGTGTCTAAAGGAAGTCAGAGACACGGGCACAAACTTGTAGTTTTATATAAATAAATATAGTTTACATCTTTATATACATCAATATAATGGGAGCATCGTGAGGTAAATCACAGCACACAGAAGAAAAAGGCGGGAAAAGGGATACTCCCTCTCCACGCCCACAGCAACCAATCACAGCACAGATTGCCTCACGCAAGAGCCAGCACTCTCCAATCAGTCAACTATAACTGTGTGTTCTGGATCATTGTACCACCCCTACTGTTCCAGCTACTAAATTTAAATATATTAACATAGCCCAGCCCCCTTCTCAAGCAGGACATCCTACACCATTGGGGGGAAATGGCTGTCCAGTCTCTTCTTAAAAATTTCCAGTGTTGGAACATTCACAACTGTAAATCAAGCAGGGGTGGGCTTCAAAAATTTTAGCAAGGGGTTCTCTGCCTGGTTCCTGGGTAGGTGTGGCCATGGTGGGTGTGGCCTAGTTAGCCTCCTGTACCATGGTGTGTAGGGGGGGTTGCCCTCCCCAGGCTCCAAAGGCTTTTCTTGAGCCTCCGGGAGGGCGAACATGATCTCCCCAGGCTCCGGAGGCCCTCCCGAACTTTTGGTAGGCCTGTTTTTTGCCCTTCCCGAGCCTCCACACACACCCTGCACTTACTTGCATCCAAAATGGGTCGCATGGGGACTCCTGAGGGGGAGGGGCAGCCAGGAGTGGGATTTGGGGGGTTCTCCAAACTGCACAGAATCTTAGCTAGAGGTTCTGCCGAACCCCCAGCAGCCCACCCCTGGAGTCAAGCCATTCCACAGTCAGGAAATTTCTCCTTAGTTCTAGGTTGGTTCTCTATGTGGACCAACAATCTGGACTTGACCACATAGTTGCCAGAATTCAAGGCTAATACAAAGGCACCCCTTTTATCAACACACATCAAGGCTAATACAAAGGCACCCCTTTTATCAACACACATTGTTAAGGAGCCACGGTGGCGCAGTGGTTAGAATACAATATTGCAGGCTCCTTCTGTTGATCACTGTCTGTCAGCAGTTTGGCAGTTCGAATCTCACCAGGCTGAAGGTTGACTCAGCCTTCCATCCTTCTGAGGTGGGTAAAATGAGGACCCGGATCATGGGGGGCAATAGGCTGACTCTGTAAACCGCTTAGAGTGGGCTGTAAAAGCACCGTGAAGCGGTATATAAGTCTAAGTGCTATTGACATCACTAAGCCAATGGTGTTTAATCAGACAAAGCCAAGAAACAACAGGTTTACAATATTAGACTAAGGAATGAAAAAGGATAAAGAGGAGTTAATTTTAAAAAAAAAAATGGATCAGCTTTCTGCAGGAATGACAAAGACTGTTTGCCACGACAATGTCACCTTCAGTGCAATTCAGGCTCTCTTTGATTGGGAGGATTTCATTTCAATTGGTTTTCTGAGCAATATTTGCAGAGTTCTTCCTAAGTAGGATGGGGAAAAAAATTGAAATTTCCTCAAGTTCAGAAACCTAGGGGAAATGAACGTGGCATGTCTGATCAGTCCTGGGAATCGCAGTTAGAAATGGATGTCTCTGATTTTCTTAACAAGGAATGAAAAGAGAAAGAAGGAGAGAAAGGAAGGGAGGAGAGAAGAAAAGAAAGAGAAAGAAAGAGAAAGAAAGAGAGAAAGAAAAAGAGAGAAAGAAAGAAAGAAAAAGAAAGAAGAAAAGGAAGGAAGGAAGGGCTAGGGAAAAAAGGCATAGGGGAGGAATGAAGGAATAAGGAAGGAAGGAAGGAAGGAAGGAAGGAAGGAAGGAAGGAAGGAAGGAAGGAGAGCATCTATATTAAGGGGTCCTTGTTTACTTAGATGATATTGTGGGTCTCTCAGCTTGTCTCAGTGCTTTGATTTGGGCTTCAGCTTCCACTTGTTGGGCAACATTGTTGAATCTGACCCGCATCAGTTGAACGTATGTCAGGGTTCCAAGTAACACTCCCAACAAAATCGAACTCTGAGGCTTGAGTTTCCTCAAAGCTAATTTTTATTAGAGATGTCATATTGACACATCTGGGAAAACCCGAATCTGAGAGCTTCTGGGTTTTCCTCACCCAAAAGAAAGTTCAAGTCCTTTCCCTTCACCCACATGTCCATCACACACACCAATCAGGTACCCTCTGGAACAGAAGATACCTCCTCATTCTTCTCAGCACAGCTGCAGGGCACAACGGCCTTGACTTTCTGGAAAGAATGTTATTTTGACTAGCTATCATCTTCACTCCATACAATCCCATCCCACTCCATACAAGTGTTACTTGGAACCCTGACAGAAGGAAGGAAGGAAGGAAGGAAGGAAGGAAGGAAGGAAGGAAGGAAAGGAGGAAGGAAGGAAGGAAGAAAGGAAGGAAGACTCTGATGTGTCAATGCTGCAGCTCCCCTCCCTGGAAGAGGCCATCCTGGGGGAGGATGCTGCCTTTGCACACAACTCCAAGTCATTCCTCTTCCTTCAGCCTCTGCTGCATGGGAGAGATAGCCCAGGTTCCCGCTGGTGATTAGTGACCTCAGTTGTCCCCCTGACAGCTTGAACTGCTGTAGGTACAGATTTGAGCACGGTTTGATATTGGAAGGGAGAACGAATGAATAAAACGAGCGAAATCCATCTGCAGGGAGGGAGGGAACCGTGGGGGGGTGGGAGGGTGGGCGGAAAGCAAAGATCAGAAAGAGAGAAAGTAATGTTTCTCCTGCAGGGACAACATACAAAATCAGAAAGATGGGCTGCTTTAACCCTGGAGTCCTATCTGTCCTTTGGCTTCTATCTGACTCATTTGCCCTCCTGTTATTTATTGTTCTGATTGTATCTTGAATGCAGTGGGGCCAGATAACGATGCTCTTACCTGGTTATAGATAATCCCAAAATGCCCACCCTTGCATTTCTCCCCCCCCACTCTCCCCCCCCCCCCCCCCAGTTAAAAGGTACAGGTAAAGGTTCCTCTCGCACGTATGTGCCAGTCGTTCCTGACTCTAGGGGGAGGTGCTCACCTCTGTTTCAAAGCCGAAGAGCCAGCATTGTCCGAAGATGTCTCCTGGTCATGTAGCCAGCATGACTCAATGCCTAAGACGCATGGAACACTGTTCCCTTCCCACCAAAGGTGGTTCCTATTTTTCTACTTGCATTTTTTACCTGCTTTCGAACTGCTAGGTTGGCAGAAGCTGGGACAAGTCACGGGAGCTCACCCTGTTACGCGGCACTAGGGATTCGAACCACTGAACTGCCGACCTTTTGATTGACAAGCTCAACGTCTTAGCCACTGAGCCACCACGTCCTTCTCCTCCCCTCCCCCCCCCCCAGTTATATGCAGTTTAATTCTGGCGTCATGTAGCGGCGGGAGGTAACATACGGGTGGGGGGGGGGGGGGGTGGGGGGGCGGTTCTGCCCAATCATTTTCTATCGATTGAGTTTTATTAATGCACCCAACTCCCTAGCTAGACAACCAATTAAAAGCCTTGCTGTGGCTTAACATATACATTATTATTATTAGCAAGCGATTAGGGAGGGTATGATGTGTGCTAATATAGACGGAATTCTTCTAATCTTTTGCAATTTATAGAACCATCAATGTGATTCCTTCAAAAGAGAAGAAGTGTAGATTGACTGTCAGCTCCGCTAGGTAAACCGAACCAGGAAATCAATTATTTCTGGCTCCCCCCCTCCTTTTCTATTCAATCATATTCTAATACTCAGACACTGCCTGGACTAGTCCTTGAAGTTTTCTTGGAAAGGTTTTTTTTAGAAGTGGTTTGCCATTGCCTCCTTCCTAGGGCTGAGAGAAAAGGATGGCCCCAAGGCCACCCAGCTGGATTTGTGTCTAAAACAGGACTAGAACTCATGGTCTCCTGATGATTGGCCCAAAGTTACCCACCCAGCTTTCATGCCTACAGCAGGACTAGAACTCACTGTCTCCTGGTGATTGGTCCAAAGTCACCAACCAGCTTTCATGCCCCAAGGCAGGAGTAGAACTCATAATCTCCTGGTTATTTACCTAATGATACCCAGCTGATTTTCATGCCTAAAACAGAACTAGAACTCACAGTCTCCTGGTGATTGACTCAAAATCACCCAGCTGACTTTTGCGCCCAAGGTGGGACTACAACTCACACTCTCCTGATGATTGGTCCAAAGTCACCCAACCAGCTTTTATGCCTGAGGCAGGACGAGAACTCATGGTCTCCTGATCATTAACCCAAAGTCACCCAGCTGGTTTTCCTGCCTAAGTAGGACTAGAACTCAGTTTTTCCATCCATTTTTTAAAAAAAAATTTAATTTGATTTATATGCCGCCCTTCTCCAGAGACTCAGGGCGGCTTACAGTGCGTTAAGCAATAGCTTTCATACTTTTGTATATTTATACAAAGTCAGCTTATTGCCCCCACAACCGGGTCCTCATTTTACCCACCTTAGAAAGGATGGAAGGCTGAGTCAACCTTGAGCCTGGTGGGATTTGAACTTGCAGTAATTGCAAGCAGCTGATCTTAAAAACAGTGAATTAGTCCACTGCGCCACCAGGACTCTTCCATTCATTCTTCATTCTTCCATTATGGGGATTAATATCCCTCCTTACCTCTACTAGCAAATCTGATGTGGTGTCAAGAATGAAGTGGAGAAGACAAAAGCGCACCATATAAAAGACATTCCTCCTGAATCTGTATCATCATGTAGGAGATACAAGATAGAGCAGATCTTCTCAGAACTCACTGAGTTTGGAGAATGAAAGACTCTATAGAGGAGAAACCAATTTCTTTCTAAGATGCAAAGTTAACTTAGATTTGACTCATCCTCTCTTCTTACCTCTTTTGTCCTGGATGAGTCATGCAGTAGATGGCTTCTAAAACCTCTCAAAATGTAGCATATCACTCTTTGTTGCACCCTGGAGGCTAAGGAAGATGACTCAAGGAGTAATTTGTTAGCTCCTTCAGGCCTTCTACCTTTTAGGCTAGTGTTTATATCTGCTTTCAAAAATATGAAAGGTAGATCCATGCCAGACTCTAAACATAGCTGTCCAAAAGAGAAATTCAGTCTTGTTTAAAGCTTTGATTGGCTTTGATCAGTATAATACAAGTGGCAGCTATTGATTCAAAAATAAGCAAAGGCTCTCATTGGAAACTCTATTGCTGGGGTGCGTAGAGTAAGGATAGGAAACATAGTGCTATCCAGATGCTTAGGATTGCAGCAGGGGATCCAAACATGGCAACTTTAAGACTTGTAGACTTCAAGTCCCAGAATTCCTCAGCCAGCCAGCCAGCCAGCCAGCCAGCCGCCACTGCACAATATCTCATGTCCATATATTTTTTTTCTTAAAGGAACTTGGGTTGGAACTGCTGGTCAGGCCAATGTCAACTATTTTCAACCATGCGGGCTAGAGAATTCTAGGAGTTGAAGCCCACAAATCTTAAAAGTTGCCAAGATTGGATACCCCTGGATTGCAGCTTTCCCACGGTGTTTTACCATTGGTAAATCCAGCCAGGGGTGAAATCCAGCAGGTTCTGACAGGTTCTGGAGAACTGGTAGCGGAAATTTTGAGCAGTTCGGAGAACCGGCAAATACCACCTCTGGCTGGTCCCAAAGTGGGGAGATTTTGAAATATCCTTCCCCTGGAGTAGGGTGGGAATGGAGATTTTGCAGTATCCTTCCCCTGGAGTGGGGTGGGAATGGGGATTTTGCAGTAGCCTTCCCCTGCCATGCCCACCAAGCCACAGAATCGATAGTAAAAAATTGTATTTCACCACTGGTTGGGGCTCATGGAAGTTGTTGTCCAGAACATCTGAAGGACTTCAACATCTTGGAGCATAGTTGACACTGAATTGGAAAGACTCAGCAGTTCTGACCCAGATTTCTTTGGTTAAAAAATAATAATAATAAGGGTGTGAGATGTTATGCATCGGGGGCTCTTCCCTAAAGGTCTTTAATGCAAAAACAACCGAATGCTCATGCTACCACATGGTAAGAGCTCTGGGAAGGAATTCGAGGATTGAGGAAATTATCATCAAAATTAGTGCATGACTGACAATGAGTGTGGGACGCAGTGGCTCAGTGGCTAAGACGCCGAGCTTGTCGATTGAAAGGTCAGCAGTTCAGCGGTTCGAATCCCTACTGCCGCGCAACGGGGTGAGCTCCTGTTATTTGTCCCAGCTTCTGCCAACCTAGCAGTTCAAAAGCACATAAAAAATGCAAGTAGAAAAATAGGGACCACCTTTGGTGAGAAGGTAACAGCATTCCGTGCACCGTTGGCATTGAGTCATGCCGGCCACATGACCACGGAGACGTCTTCAGACAGTGCTGGCTCTTCAGCTTTGAAACAGAGATGAGCACTGCCCCCTAGAGTCAGGAATGACTAGCACATATGTGCGAGGGGAACGTCTTCAACACGTCTTCCACATGTCTTCAAGTTGCCAGGGTCAAGAAACACTACATTAAGGATTCTGAGCAGACACCATGTCCTTTCATAGAATAAAATAGAATTCTTTATTGGCCAAATGTAATTAGATACACAAGGAATTTGTCTTTGGTGCAAATGCTCACAGTGTACATAAAAAGAAAAGATACATTAATCAAGAATCATAAGATACAACACTTAATGATAGCCATAGGGTACAAATAAGCAATCAAATCATACTGGGAAACAATACAAATTGTAAGGATATAAGCAACAAAGTTACAGTCATGCAGTCATCATAAGTGGGAGGAGATGGGTGATAGGAATGATGAGAAGATTAATAGTAATAGTAATGCAGACTTAGTGAATCCTTTGACAGTGTTGAGGGAATCATTTATTTAGCAGAGTGATGGCGTTCGGGGAAAAACTGTTCTTGTGTCTAGTTGTTTTGGTGTGCAGTGCTCTATAGCGCTGTTTTGAGGGTAGGAGTTGAAACAATTTATGTCCAGGATGTGAGGGGTGTGTAAATATTTTCCCAGCCCTCTTTTTGGCTCCTGCAGTATACAGGTCCTTAATTTAATTAATTAATTTAATTTAATTAATTCAATTTATATGCTGCCCTTTCTCCGAAGACTCAGTGCGGCTCACAATACATTTTTAAAAAATCATTATAAAAAAACATTTAAAAATTAAAAACATTAAAAACTCATTCACGCCATTCATGGCCGGATCTCGCCAGATCACAAGAGCGAGATCAACGGCCCCAGGCCTGCCGGAAGAGCCAGGTCTTCACCGCTTTCCGGAAGGCCAATAGGGTGGGGATGGTCCGGACCTCAGGAGGTAATTGGTTCCAGAGAGCTGGGGCAGCCACAGAGAAGGCCCTCCCCCACGGGCCCGCCAGCTGGCATTGTTTAGCTGACGGGACCCGGAGGAGACCGACTCTGTGGGATCTTACTGGTTGCTGGGAGCTATGTGGTAGAAGGCGGACTTGAAGATAACCTGGCCCTGAGCCATGTAAGGCTTTAAAGGTAATAACCAACACCTTGAATTGTGACCAGAGACCGATAGGGAGCCAGTGCAGCTCGTGGAGAATTGGTGTAATGTGGGTGTATCTAGGTGCACCCATGACAGCTCGCGCGGCTGCATTCTGGACCAACTGTAGTCTCCGAACACTTTTCAAGGGTAGCCCCATGTAGAGTGCGTTGCAATAGTCCAACCGTGAGGTGACAAGGGCATGAGTGACCGTGAGGAGAGCCTCCTGATCCAAGTAGGGTCGCAATTGGTGCACCAGGCGAACCTGTGCAAAGGCCCCCCTTTCAATGGAAGGCAGGTTGGTAGTAATTCATTTTCATTTGGAAGTAAAGAACTAAAAGGCAGAAGTCACCCCGAAAGAAGCCTAGGAGTTGTCTTCTTTGCACATTTACGCACAATCCGATTTTGTTTCGGCTTCTATGAGGGGAAAATTCCTTCAGCTTGCCTCTTTACCTTTCAATCAGGTAGAAGAGCTAAGAATATCCCTCGCAAAGGCTGTTCTCCTTGCACGGATCGGCTCTACAGAAGGTGCAGTGTTACCGATGGCGATATTTATTGTGCTATGTTGGGGATGTTATTGTCTAAATATAGGCATAAAACTAAGCAATTGGAAATAAAAATAGGAGAAGGCATGTACCTAAAGTGGCTAGAGTCCAAATGTATCATGTTTCAGTTGCAAAACATAATGCTGTAGAGTGAAACCCCTTCAGGGGTAGAAAAGCCATCTGGCTTCCCATTCAGATGAGGAAAAAAAAAACCTCTCGCTTGTTCTGTATTTATAAAGAGGTGATTTGTGTTTAAAGCAAATATTATTTTTGCTCACTAGTCTAAGCACAGGGAGAGAGAGAGAGAGAGAGGAGAGAGAATGCAGACGCAAGCAATTGGAAAGAAACTGCTTATGCATTTAAATGACAATTAATTTTCTGATTGTTTGGAAAGGTGATTAAGGATCTGAAAACGTACAGAGATACAAGAAACCATAAAGCACAGACTATCTGCTAATAATAGGGTAGGAGGAGGGATTTAACCCAGATAGGGTACATCTATTTTTGATGAATGTTTGGGGCAAACTCTTTGCTACAACCCCCAGGATCTACAGTATAAATACATTCCTGTGACTTGGGTCTTCAGAAGCTCAAGACAAATACAACTAGAAACTAAGCTACTTGGGTTAAAGTTTTGTTTAAAAGCTACCTAGGTGACTAAGAGTGTGTGTGTGTTGGGATGACCTTTTGCTTCAAGGGGAAGGGAAAAATTAACTTTACTAAAAACTCTGAGAGTTTATGCACCGGAGACAAATTCCTTGTGTGCCCAATCTCATTTGGCCAATAAAGAATATCTTCTCTTCTCTTCTCTTCTCTTCTCTTCTCTTCTCTTCTCTTCTCTTCTCTTCTCTTCTCTTCTCTTCTCTTCTCTTCT
>WNWU01000047.1:8287393-8320266 GCA_012654045.1 Ptyas mucosa | reverse complement strand
TTCTGTTCTGTTCTGTTCTGTTCTGTTCTGTTCTGTTCTGTTCTGTTCTGTTCTGTTCTGTTCTGTTCTGTTCTGTTCTATTCTATTCTATTCTATTCTATTCAACAAAATGGAGAACTTCCTTGTCTTAGAAGGCTTGACTCCTTCCTGATGTATGTGAACAATCCGTGTTCACCAATTGGACCAATTCACTTGGTTTCAATAGAATCCTTTTCTTCGGGTTGTAAAATTAGAGTTTTAATGAGGTCTTATTGGGTAACTTAACTCTGCCGTCTTTACGGATTGCAAGTGCCTAAAACATTTGCAGTACATCTTTCTCCTATATCCTCTACTTTACGTGCAAATTTTACCTCTCTTGAATATATATTACTCCAAGCACCCAGTTGAATCTGGATAAATCTTAATATCTTTTTTTTTTTTGAAGATATCGCTCTCCGCAACAATCCAACTGAAGTCATGTTGGCCCTAAATACCTTCCATTTCATCAGTCAGTATACCTGTCACTAGCCAGCTGTACATGCTTAGACTATTCATTGCACTGGATAAATGGAACTTCTATTAGCCTTCTTTTTACAGGCTGACAGGTGCAATCATTCTTGTAAGCCTTAATTACAATGTTTAATTAAGCACAGTTCAAGTAGGTAGAAAAGTTTAAGGCTCAGAGAGCTATCAATGTCTAGATACGGAGCGAGAAGCGAAGGAACAAAATCTGTGTTGTGCTTTGAAGGATATATTGCTATAGAACCGGAGACGGAGAAAGATAACGTACCGGATGAATTTATACAACATCTGGGAATCCAGCTATTCTGGACTGCAAGTCAGTGCTTATAAATTAGCACGTTAGGCGATCCAACCAATTTTGCCGTCTTCCATCATAAGCTATGACGAAGTGAGCCAGATTTTAGAACAAGGTGCAAACTGTAACAGTTTCATACCGTGTTTCCCAGAAATTAAGACTTTTCCCGAAAATAAGCCCTCCCCGAAAATATTTAAAAGCATATGCAGTCGGTCCTCGCCATTTCCTCTGGTTAGGGTTAGGAAGACAGAGCTGGAAATCAGGTAAGATGATAAGAGGAGCCCCGTCTTTCTCCACGTACCCCAAAATAATAAGACTGCCTAGAAAATAAGGCCAAGTGCTTATTTCGGGGTTCAAAAAAATATAAGACACGGTCTTATTTTTGGGAAAACGTGGTAGTTAAGACAATAAAGATAATCTTCAGTTTACGAGCACATTTGATCGTATCTAATTTTCCGTTGTTAACAGAGTTTTGCCCCGTTTTACGACTTTTCTTTTTTTTAAAAAAAAATTGATTTATATGCCGCCCTTCTCCGGAGACTCAGGGCGGCTTACAATGCGCTAAGCAATAGCCTTCATACTTTTGTATATTTATACAAAGTCAGCTTATTGCCCCCACAAACTGGGTCCTCAATTTACCTACCTTAGAAAGGATGGAAGGCTGAGTCAACCTTGAGCTTTGGTGAGATTCGAACCTGCAATAATTGCAGGCAGCTGGTGTTAATAACAGGGTGCTTTAGACCACTGTACTATCCAAGGCTTCTTGCCGCAGTTGTTAAGCGAGTCACTGCAGTTGTTAAATTAGTAACATGGTTGCTAATTGAATCTGGCTTCCCCCATGGCTCTGCTTGTCGGAAGGTCGCAAAAGCGGATGACGTGACCCCAGGACACTGCAACGGTCATAAATAGGAACCACGTGCAAAGCATTCGGATTCTGATCACGTGATCGTGTGGATGCTGCAATGATTGTAAGTGTGAAAAACAGTTGTGGGTCACTTTTTTTTTAGTGTTGTTGTAACTTCACATGGTTACTAAAGAATGATTGCAAGTCAAAGACTTTCTGTAACGAATAAACAAATATATTCCTCTTCCTTTCCTCCCTATTGCCTGAAGTTCTATTTTTCTGGATCAACAGAACAAACAATCCAATGTGTAAATTTATACTTGGTAATGTTGTAAGTGGAAAGATTATAGATTAACAGAGTTGGAAGGGACCTAGTAGGTCATCTAGATCAACCCCCTGCCCAAGCAGGAGACCCTACACCAGGGTTACCTTTTTGCCATCATGTGCCCAAAGCAGGGGGGTCGTGCATGTGTGTGCCCACGCCCATAATTCAATGCCCCTCCAAGCCCCACCCCCCAGTGCATGTGCACGTGACACACACACCCCCCGGGCTTCCCCCATTTTTGGCACACGGCGGCAAAAAGGTGGGCCCAATAGGCCTGTTTTTCGCCCTCCCCAGGCTCCAGCAGCTTTTTTGGAGCCTGGGGAGGGCAAAAACAGCCTTCTCCACCCTCCTGGAGGCCTTCTGGAGGCTGGAAACAGCCAATTTCCTGACTTCCGGTGGACCCAGAAGTCCCAAAAATCAGCTGGCAAATGCGCGCATATGTGCTGGAGCTGACCTAGGGCAACACTCACGTGCCCACAGATATGGCTCCGCGTGCCACCTGTGGCACACATGCCATAGGTTTGCCATCACTGCCCTACACCATTTCGGACAAATGGCAATCCAGTCTCTTCTTGAAAGCCTCCAGTGATGAAGCTCCCACAACTTCTGAAGGCAACTTCTGTTCCATTGGTTGATTGTTCTCACTGTCAGAAAGTTCCTCCTCATTTCCATGTTGAATCTCTCCTTATTCAGTTTCCATCCATTATTCTTTGTCTGGCCTTCAGGTGCTTTGGAAAATAACTTGATCCCCTCCTCTCTATGACAGCCCCTCAAATATTGGAAGACTGCTATCCTGTCTCCCCTGGTCCTTCTCTTCAGTAGACTAGCCATGCACAGTTCCTGCAACCGTTCATCGTATGTTTTAGCCTCCAGTCCCCTAATCATCCTGGTTGCTCTTCTCTGTACTTTTTCTAGAGTCTCAACATCTTTTTTATAGTGTGGTGACCAAAATTGGATGCAGGATTCGAGGTGTGGTCTTTGAGTTCAGAAGTAAGAAAACTGCCGCCAGAAGGGTGGGTTAATAGATCCAAATTCAGACATCAATCTCAACAGGTGTTGACAACAATATTTTCCTCTTTTCAGCTTTTTTTTTCCTTTTCCAAAAAAAAATATATGATTTTTCTCAGTTGCAATGATTAGATGATTAATCAGTTAACTGAATTGATTAAAAAAAAACTTTTGGCTGAAAAGATTTCCCTAATTAATGAGCTTGCAAACTTTGTATATATAAAAAAAGTACAGGAGGAGAAATGATGTGAAGGCAGGCCTCTCTGTTTTCAAGGCCAATCTGCATTTCACACTTGAAAATCTGGGGGACAGTCTACACACCTCCAATATTAACTACGTGCGAAGTAGGATAATGTGTGGGACCCAATATATATGCTGCTACAGGTCTTGTGATTCGCAATTATTAAAACTCATCCTAACGTCTAGTCCGAAGGTTTGCCCCATCTGATTAGACCAAATCCTTTTCCTTGAATTTTCCTTTCCTTGCTTTAAAAACCAGATAGCAACAGCACTTAGACTTATATACTGCTTCACAGTATTTTACAGCCCTCTCTAAGCGGTTTACAGAATCAGCATAATGCCCCCAACAATCTGGCTCCTCATTTTATCCACCTCAGAAGGATGGAAGGCTGAGTCAACCTTGAGCCTGGTGAGATTCGAACTCCTGGCTATGGGCAGAGATAGCCTGGCATATTGCATTCTAACCACTGTGAAGGAAAGGAATGGAGGGAGAGAGGGAGGGAGGAAAATAGCCATAGACTTTTACAGTCCTCTCTAAGTGGTTTACACAGTCAGCATATTTGCCCCCAACAATCTGGGTCCTCGTTTTATCCACCTCAGAAGGATAAATTTTTGGACCTTCTGGGCCCACCGGAAGTTGGCAAATGGGCCATTTCCGGCCTCCGGAGGGCCTCCAGATGAGTGGGGAAGGTCGTTTTTGCCCTCCCCAAGCTTCTAGAAAGGCTCTGGAGCCTGGGGAGAGAGAAAAACGGGCCTTTCCCACCACCTCCCGAGGCCCTCCGGAGGCAGGAAACAGCCTGTTTCCCTACTTCCGGTGGACCCAGAAGGTCCAAAAATCAGCTGGCCGGTGCGTGCATGCACACCGGAGCTGAGCTCACGTACCCACCGATATGCCACCTGTGGCACGTGTGCCATAGGTTCGCCATCACAGACCTATACTATTTCAGATAAGCAACTGTCTAGTCTCTTCTTAAAAACCTCCAGTGATGAAGCCCCCACAACGTCTGAAGGCAACTTCTGTTCCACTGGTTAATTGTCCTCACTGTCAGGAAGTTTCTCCATAATTCCAGGCTGTTTCTTTCTTCAATTAGTTTCCAGCCTTTTGTTTCTTATCCTTCCCTCCAGGAGACGTTTGAGTTTTAGTTCCATTTTAGGAATAAAAGACGGTTGGCTGATTTTGGTCTAGTCAGTTTCTCTCAGCCCACCTGCTTACACAGTTGTTATCCTGAGGTAAAAATACAGGAGGAAGGGGTTTTATGTAGCTTGGCTGCCTTAAGTTACTTGTAAACTACTAATCCAGTGGCATCAGAACCAGGGGTGGGTTCTAAAATTGTTTACTACCGGTTCTGTAGGCGTGGCTTATTTTGTGGGTGTGGCT
The DNA here is from genome assembly GCA_012654045.1 of Ptyas mucosa. Lineage (NCBI taxonomy): Eukaryota > Metazoa > Chordata > Lepidosauria > Squamata > Colubridae > Ptyas > Ptyas mucosa. The sequence goes on along the minus strand of WNWU01000047.1, from coordinate 8,315,675 downwards.
TGATGATCACGTGACAATTCTTTAGGATTTAGCAGAGGTACTGGTCTACCAGGCTTTTAACTACTTGCAGAGCTGTACCGGTCTACTCATTTGTTTTTGGAGGCACCGGTCTACTCATCTGTTTTTGGAGGATTGGTCTACCACCACACTGCCTTTTAACACTGATCAGCTGTAGGGCGGCCCTTTGAAGCCCCGCGGCAAGAGTTTAAACAGCTTGTTTTCCTTCTAGACGATCAGCTGGGACTCGGGATCAGCAATAGATTGGGGGGGTTTCAAATAAAAGATAAGAATAATGTGGTGGGGGGACAAAGAGAACCGGTTCAGTGACATCATATCATCACTGCTACCGGCTCGGCTGAACCGGGCCGAACCGGGAGGAACCCACCACCGATCAGAACTTTGGGATATTTAGTTAGTACTTATTTAGTATCAGTCCCCACTTCCTTAAAACTCCCGAGATCCATTGCTTCTCTGTCGGGAATGAGCAGGCGTTGAGTCATTGAGACCCGAAACACGGTCTGAGTAACGCTAGGGTGAAGATCCCAAATCAATTCTGCCAGTTCCCCTTCCACTTTAGTCACCCCGGTGGAACCAACCCCGGCTTCTTTTTCGCTTCGCCCCCGTCTTCCCCTTGCAATTCAGTTTGTCAGGCGCCCCCCCCCAACCCTACTCTTACTTGGCGATCACTGTTTATTTCTCTGATTAATGAACTCTGCAAATTAACCTCCACACTACTGTATAATTGCTATTAAGGCTTCAAAAATCACTTAAAGCATTTCTGCAGCTCGGCAAGAGCATATTCCATTTGGATGGCCGGTGCAGTTTGCTGATTGCAGCGAAGATAGAGCCTGCCTTCCTGCCTTCCACATTTACAATTAATTATTGCATTTGGCACCCAAATTACCCCCAGCCTTGTGCGCAAGGCTTTATCTCTGTGCACACACAGGCCTGGCTTTTAATTAAAGGCCCTCCAAATTAAATGGAAACAAATTCAATTATTACCTCTCATTGGAACAGCCTGCAGCCTATAGACTGTACTTTTGCAAGAGAGGACCTGGGGAAATTCATTCCCCACTAATCCAATGTAACTAAAAATTTTTTAAAAAAATTCCCAACTATTTTTCTTATCATCACTCATGCAGCTCTATAGCCATTGGGTCAGTCTTGGTGTGAACTTCTCTATAGTTGAGTAAATTCTCATTCATTCTCTCACTCTCTCTCTCTCTCTCTCCCTCCCTCCCTCCCTCCCTCTCTCTCTGTGTGTGTCTCTCTCTCCCTCTCTCTCCCTGTCTCTCTCTCTCTGTCTGTCTCTCTCTCTCTCTATAATAATAATAATAATAATAATTATTATTATTATTATTATTATTATTATTATTATATTATTTAATTTGTATCCCGCCCTTCTCCCAGAAGGGACTCAGGGCGGTGAACAGCCAGAATTAAAATACATACAATACAAAAGTTAAGATAATTAAAAAATTAATCTATCTCTCTGTCTCTCTCTGTCTCTCTCTGTCTCTCTCTGTCTCTCTCTCTCTGTCTCTCTCTTTGTCTCTCCCTCTCCGTCTCTCTCCCTCTCTCTCTGTCTCCCTCTCTCTCTGTCTCCCTCTCTCTCTGTCTCCCTCTCTCTCCCTCTCTCTCTCCCGGTATCTCTCTCCGTCTCTCCCTCTCCCTCTCTCTCTCTCTCTGTCTCTCTCTCCCTCTCTCTGTGTCTCTATGTCTCTTCCTCTTTCTCTCTCTCTCTCTGTCTCTCCCTCTCCCTCTTTCTCCCTCTCTCTCTCTCTCCCTCTCTCTCCTCTTTAAAAAACGTACTGCACTGTTCTCCAACTCCTTAAAATTTCGCTGTCTGCAGGAAATAATTTTGTTGGAAGAAATATCCTTCTGGGTTCAGTTCCAAGTGGGGAAAAAGACACGGGATTCATGGAAGTTGCTTGGAAAGAAGGTCTATTGATGAACAGGATCACATGCCTTGGAGATCTTGGGTGGAAAAAAAGGGAAGAGATGCTGAGAGTCCCTGGGTTTTATACCCTCTCTGGCTTTGAACTTCCTGGGGCACAGGAAGAGTATCCTGATTGGTTGCTGTCAGAGGTCATCGCTAGCTTTTTAGGTTGTATATGTGTTAAGTTTGGTTGAATCTTGCTGGGTGATGCAATGAAGGGCAATTAAATGGCTCTGCCTGAAGGAGGTAGATCTTTGTTAGGTAGAATAGACTGGCCCAGATCTTAATGGCCCATTAACAAAGGGGGGGAGGGCTGAATTCCTGCCTCCCTTTTAGGGGAAATATTCTGCCCTTTTGATATTTCCTAAAATATTTCATTTTCTAGGAGAGGGGTGGGTTTTAACTTCCTACAATTTCGTTCTTAGTGTTTCAACCCTACACCAATTGAGAAAATATTTCCTCTTGCTAGAATTGCAAGAGGATGCCTAGAGAACCAAGCAAGAGAATGATCTTCAACATTCTCTGAATGGGTACACATCCCAAGTCTTCCAACTCAGATCTAGGAACAGCTTTATGGCATGAAATAGCATTCTTGAGGGTACAGAAGAACAAAATTGAATTATAGGCACTCCACGACTTACAAAAGTTCATTGAGTGACCAGCCGAAGTTATAGCGGTATTGAAAAAAATGATCTACGAGCATGTTTTGGTCATGCAAAGTCGACGGGAAAGCCACATTCCCTTAACAACCGGGTCACTGACTTAACAACTTTTAAGTTGTTAAAATTTTATTTTTATTTTTATTTAGACTTCTATACCGCTTCATAGTGCTTTGCAGCCTTCTCTAAGCGGTTTACAAAGTTAGCATATAGCATATTGCACATTAGCATATTGCATTAGCATTAGCATATTGCTCCCAACAATCTGGGTCCTCATTTTTACCCACCTCGGAAGGACAGAAGGCTGAGTCAACCTTGAGCCTGGTGAGATTTGATCCGCTGATCTGCTGAACTAGCAGTCAGCCGAAGTAGCTGCAGTACTGCACTCTTAACCACTGCGCCGCCTCGGCTCTACATTGTTTTTTATTATTATTTTAAATAAACTTGGTTGGCCCACTTGGAAGCCTCCCAAATGAAAAGTGAGGAATGACAAGGCTGGCTTATTGGGGTTCCTTATCCCCAAAGCTGCTTTGAGTCAAAACTTCTGAAGCATATGGAGGAAAATTCTGTGCCGGGTAGCCTTGCAGTCAGCTCATGAATCATTTTTCTGACAGTTCCCTGCCAAGAAAATTAGCTGAGGTTATTTCACATCAGCAGAATTTTTGTTAAGATTTCCTGATCCACCTCGAATAGCATCCAAGTTCTAAAAGTCAAGGAATTTATATCCTGCCTACATATATAAGGAGCATCTCTTCTTTAGAGGACGTAGTTTATGGCAAACTAGCTATTAGGAAAAGGGGAGTAAAAAAAAAAAAGTACCGTATTTTTCGGAGTATAAGATGCACTTACCTTTTTTGGTGAGGAAAACAAGAAAAAGAAATCTGCTTCTGCCTCCCAGCAATTTTGCCTCATTGCAGCAACAGCCTGTTTTACGTTCATTTTCATTTTTAACATAGCCTGATTTGCACGAGGAGAAAAAAAAAATCTTCTCCCAGCAATTTACCTTGCAGCAAGCAGCAGAGGCTTGTGCAAAACAGCTGAGAGCAAAACAGCTGAGAGTCGGGAGGCCGGTCCAATCAACTTGTGCTAATTAGGCTGTGCTGAAGCTGAAAGGAGCTGTTTCTTCTTGCTGCTTGCTGCAAGGAGGTAAACTGCTGGGAGGCAGAGGCCAAAGGGTGGGGGCCAGTGGGTGGGCGGGGCTACATTCGGTGTATAAGACGCACCTAAATTTTCACCTCCTTTTAGGGGGGGGGGGAAGGTGTGTCTTATACTCTGAAAAATATGGTAGCTTTTTGATGATAACAGATGAACTCTTTTTGAGTGAACTCAGTTTCTGGTGATTTTGTGGCCATTATCAGAGATGGTATTCAGCCGGTTCGGACTGGTTCGGGCAGGTGGGCTGGGCCACCCACCTGGCCGGGCTCAATCCCATCCTATCCCACCAAGCCACGCCCACAGAACCGGTAGTAAAACAATTTGGATTTCACCACTGGTTCCCTGCTTAAGCAGGAGGTTGGACTAGAAGACCTCCAAGGTCCCTTCCGACTCTGTTATTCTAATTCTAAATATTGTCTTTTCCTCTGAAAATAGTCAACTCCTTAGGGGCATAGCAGAGGAGAGACAGAGTTGTTTCTTTCCATGCTTAAAACTTTTTTTGTACAGCTTACAAATTGAACTGGAACAATGACTCCATGGTGTTTTCTTTTCCTCTGGTATTTTAAAAAGTCCATTACTCATCCTCTGGGACCGATCTTTCTCCATCGTCTTCCATAGTTTATAAGTTCTCCAACCTACTAAGCAACTCTGGCCTGGTTTGCAAAATGCATCACATCCAACTAGCATTTCTTGCAGTGTTTTTTCTTTCACTTCCTAAGAAATAGGCAGAATTCTATTTTGCCTGCCCATCTCGTTCCCAGATTAATATGCATTAATTCCCGGGCCGAGATGTAAACTGTCAGGGAGCTATCTTTCATACCCCGCCCTTCCCTGAATGTTGTGACACAATTTTCAGCTCAGATATACAAAAATAGATAAATTAGGAAGGGAAGGATACGAAATATGTGTTAGGAAAAACTGGTATCTAGAAAACATATGCAAATTTGCATGATTCATTATCTCTCTTTTTTTTTAATGGAAGATGTTACTGAAATTGGATGGGACAGAATTGTGACTAAATGAATACTTGCAAAATTGATGGAGACGGGGTATATATAGAGAGAGTAATGCTTAAATAGCCATTCCTCTCTGTTTTTGTCATATTAAGTGACTGTCTTGGATGTATTTATTTGCTTAACGTTACAGGTGGAGGGCCCTGGCTCTCCCTTATAGTATTTCCCCCTTTCTACAATGCACGTAGCTGCCACTCTTAGAAAAATATAGGAAAGCAAAACAAAAATAGAAAACAATTGGAAAATACTATTAATAACCAAGCTAAGATTATAAAGATCTGCTTAATTATCTAGCAGTTTAGTGGACTTTTGGAAGTGCGGTGGACAGAAGGGAGTTGCAAGTCAAAGAATGATATTATGGGGAGAGGTGAGGAGGAGGAGGGGAGGAATAGGGGAAAAAAATGGAATTCCACTAATATGAGGACCCAGATTGTGGGGGCAATAAGCTGACTTTGTATAACTATACAAAAGTATGAAAGCTATTGCTTAACGCCTTGTAAGCCACCCTGAGTCTCCGGAGAAGGGTGGCATATAAATCAAATTATATATATATATATATATATATATATATATATATATATATATATATATATATATATATAAATATTGACTTTCACCTGAAATGAAAAATATGTTATCTGCTATTGTACATTAGCGTTGCATAACGGGAAAGTTATTGATGAACCTGGAGGAATAACAATAGTACTAGTAATAATAATAATAATACAATAACTTAATTTGCAATGTGACGCACAATTTACATTTTAGATTTATGCTTGAAAAGAGGGGGAGAAAAAGATACACAATTAAGATATCTCCATAGTGCAGCTGTGATTCAAAATTGCATTGATGCCTGTAGAGAACAGAGAACGTGATGCATAATTGCAGGTGACTGGTGTGAATCAGTGGAAACCGTAAACTCTTTCCCTACACTGTTCTGTAGGTAAATCCATTGAAACATTTTAATATATAGAGGGGGGAGGAGGAGGAGGAAAACCAGCAAAATGGGGCCACACTTGTCTCTGCGGTTGATGGAATGCTACAGGAAAGGAAGATAAGTTGGTTGGCATTTAATTTGTTCCAGACATGCACCTTGTGAATGAAGCAAGAAAGGAACAGGCCCAGTGAAGATCAGCCTTTCAGAACTAGTTCTCGTTGTTCGAGCAGCAGGACACAGAGCATCCAGAGTGACAGTAAGCCCCAATTGTCATCCCCACCCCCCCACCCCCACCCCGCACCAAGTAGCATCTCAGGGATAATTTGTCTAAGATATAGATAGCTATTCTGCTATGGAACACAACACATAAATTCCCCAATGGGGAAGGTGATTTTGTATTTCAGTCTTCCAGCAGTTACTGGGATGTAGCATATCCAGCTGGATTATTGTTGTCAAAGCCTCCTACCTTCCTTCCTTCCTTCCTTCCTTCCTTCCTTCCTTCCTTCCTGCCTGCCTGCCTGCCTGCCTGCCTGCCTGCCTGCCTGCCTCGCTTCCTCCCTTCCTCCCTCCCTCCCTTCCTTCCTCACCACCTAACGTTTGGTAGTGCAGATAATATGGTGCAGCAGTATATCGTAAGAAAAGTTAGCTTTGAGAAATGTAGTTTTCCGTGATACTTAAAGTAGATGACCCAGGACATTGAAGGCAAAAACAGGGAGGAGGAGGAGGAGGAGGAGGAGGAGGGAGAGGAGGAGGAGGAGGAGGAGGAGGAGGAGAAGACGAAGATGGAGAAGGAGAAGGAGAAGTAGAAGGAGAAGGAGAAGGAGAAGGAGAAGGAGAAGGAGAAGAAAAACTTCCTTTTTCAGTTGTCTTCCATAGTTTAAAAGTTCTCCAACCTACTAAACAACTCTGTTTAGAAGAAAACTCTTACTCAAATTTATTTATTTATTTACCAAAAATTTATATGCCACCCTTCTTCCTAAGGACTCAGGGCGGCGAACACAAGTTAAAAACATACAATAATAAAAGATCAAAATGACTAAAACCCAGTTAAAACAATGGCAATCAAAATAAGAAAAACCCAAGGATCTACATCAGCCCATTTGTTGGAACAGCCAGGTCTTTAAGCGCCAACGGAAGGAGCGGAGATCAGGTGCCGTGTGAAGCTCGGTGGGTAACTCGTTCCAGAGGACAGGGGCGCCCATGGAGAACGCTCTACCCCTGGACGTCATCAGCCGACATTGTCTGGCCGACGGTACCCTGAGGAGGGCAGCCCTGTGAGAGTGGACAGGGCGGTGGGAGGTGAGTAGGAGATGATCCTGCAAATACCCCGGACCTAAGACATGTAGGGCTTTAAAGGTGAGTACCAGCACCTTGAAGCGGATCCGGAGGACAACTGGTAGCCAGTGCAGCTTGCGTAGAAGGGGGGTTACATGGGAGTAACGGGGAGCTCCCGTAACCATCCGCGCGGCCACATTCTGAACCAGTTGGCGCCTCCAAGTGCACCTCAAGAGCAGCCCCGTGTAGAGGGAGTTGCAGTAATCCAAACGAGAAGTAACTAGGACATGAGTGACCGTACGGAGTTAAATCAAGATTAACTTTGGAGACATCCACATACTTTCTTGGCACCAATATGGAAATGATTTGACTTGGTCTTCTGGAATATTTTTTTCTTAATTGCTCAGTCTTAGTTGATGGACCTAGTAAACTCACATCCAGGTCTAAACCAGATTCAACCCAGGTGAGTTCTGGATGACCGGCAATGCACTCTTATATTATGGCACAGCATTGACTCAAAATTTAGATCAATCTTCCTCAACCGGTTTCTGCTTACAAATCTCATCAGCTCTGACCATGGACTATCTTTGCTTGGACTGGCAAGATTCAATTATCCAGAAGTTTGGAGCAGTGGTCACCAACTGGTGGTCTGTGGACCACTGGTGGTCCGCGAGAAAATTTTGGTGGTCTGCAGAAAAATGATTTGCATTTTTTATATTGCACTAAATCAGGGGTCCTCAAACTACGGCCGCTGGGACAGATACGTGCAATGAACGTTTGTGTTGCTGCAGAGTCTCTCACTTCGGGGCCTTTTTGTGTGGGTCAAGGGGCAGAAATTCTGACTTGGGGTCTGCTTTGGCCTCCTGGTGTGGGGCTTTGGGCGAAGGCTGGAGGGAAGGGCCACTGGTGGCGAAGAGCCGGAGGGCCTCGTTCCAGTGGGACTGCATCATGGCCTGGAACTGGCTGACCATCCAGCCCGCTGAGCCTCCAGGCGCTGGTACCTGGCCTTGCGCTCCTGCAGGTCTTCCCTCTGCTTGGAAATCCTATGCTCATAGTCCTCAGTGAGGTGCTTCTATTGAGCCTCCTTCTCGGCCAGATCCAATTTGAACTGAGCCAGCTGTTTTGCCAACTCTTTCTTGTGGTGGCTGCTTAGCTCCAGCAACTGCTTCCTGTTGGGGACCTAAGGAGCCCGGGTGGGCAGGCGAGGAGTGGCTGGGAGGGGTGAGTAGAGGCTGGCGAGGTGCCCCTCAATGTAAGTGACATTGAGTTGGCCATGCCCACCCTGTCACATGACCACCTAGCCACGCCCACCCAGCTGGTCATTAGGCAGATCATATTAGTGATCCGCGGTATTTAAAATTATGAAGTTAGTAGTCCCTGAGGTCCAAAAGGTTGGGGACCCCTGGTTTAGAGGACATTTAGACCTGAAGTGGACAGAAGGTCAAAGAATATTACGGGGGATGAGAAGAGGAGGAGGAGGGAGAGGGAGAGGGAGAGGGAGAGGGAGAGGGAGAGGGAGAGGGAGAAATTTGGAGGCCACAACATTGCAGAAGTCTTCAATATTAGGCAGTGATTTCAGGCGAGTAACTTTGTCAGACTTAGCTGGATTCATGTGAAGTTTCTACTGTTGCAATTGGGTCTCCTCAGTCTTCTATCCATCGGTCAAATGTCAGCCTAAGTCCTCTTTTGGCTGATATAGACTGAATGCTGTAAAACCATTGTCAGGTTGACACCCCATAGAAGTGTAGAGTTGCAGCTCCCATCACTCCCAGCCAGAGCAATATCTAGGGGAACCTTAAAACCAAAATTCAGATAAATCTGGATTAGGTGAGGCAGCTACTATATAATACGATGATGGGCATTATCTGTTGTTAAGATCTGAGCTGTTGTGCTAGAAAGTAATAACTTTTCCCTTCCCCTATAATACATCTATATCATCATTGACAAGCAGGAGCTCATTTAACACAAAAGGTGTAGCTTTTTGTCAGCAAATTCAACAGCTAAGCAAGCAGAAAACCAAAAAGGTGCTATCAGGCCTTCTGGATGACAAGGTTAGGAATCCAGGCAAATGTTCCAAAAATATCTGGCACTCTTGTCCCTAAGGTGCTTTTTCTCCAGAAGAAAACTGACTTTCTTGGGGTTTTTTTTCTTTGAAAACGTTTCACTTCTCATCCAAGAAGCTTCTTCAGTTCTGAGTGAGGAAGAACTGTCAGAACTGAAGAAGCTTCTTGGATGAGAAGCAAAATGTTTTCAAAGAAAAAAACAAGAAAGTCGAGTTGCCTTTGGGTTAAAGCACCTTTGAGGCAACCAAAGAGCTGAGTTGGCGCAGTGGTTAGAGTGCAGTGCTGCAGGCTACTTCAGCTGACTGCTATCTGCAGTTCAGCAGTTCAAATCTCACCGGCTCCGTGATTAGAGTGCAGAATGGCAGGCAAACTCTGCCCACAGCCTGGAGTTCGATCCTGACCAACTCAAGGTTGACTCAGCCTTCCATCCTTCTGAGGTGGGTAAAATGGTTAGAGTGCAGTACTGCAGGTGACTTCTGCTGCCTGCCGGCTGCCTGCAATTTGGCAGTTCGAATCTCACCAGGCTCAAGGTTGACTCAGCCTTCCAACCTTCCGAGATGGGTAAAATGAGGACTCAGATTGTTGGGGGCAAGAGGCTGACTCTGTAAAATGCTTAGAGAGGGCTGTAAAAACACTATGAAGTGGTATATAAGTGTATGTGCTATTGCTATGACCTGGGTGATTAAGAGCTTCCACAGACATTTGCCTCTGTTGAAAACATGATCCAAGATGCCAGGGAAATAGATATATGAATCAGGGCAGAAAAGGTGTGATTATTCAGGTGTAGAGACAAATAATTTGTAGTAGTCACACTGGGTCTATTGTTTTTACAGAGCCAATGTAACACTATCAAGCCAGAAGAATAGAATATTAATGGAGAACATCATCTTTGTAGAAATACAATTAATCTTCCAAACCCAATCCAAAATAGGGTAGAAGATTCAAAATAGTTGACCCGTGAGTAAAAGCATTGGACCAAACCAATGAGTTTCACTTGGACTATTGGTCAGAGGCAGTACAGTACAATTTGCAAGAGATCCCGTGGTCAGGATGAAACTCTTCTGCCCTTCCCTTCTGTCTGATTGCCTCTCTTAAATTACTATACAAATAATAGCAACAGCACTTAGACTTATATACCGCTTTACAGTGCTTTGCAGCCCTCTCCAAGCGGTTTACAGAGTCAGCCTCTTGCCTCCAATGATCTGGCTTCTCATTTTATCCACCTCGGAAGGATGGAAGGCTGAGTCATCTTGGGCTGATCTGGATCGAACTGCTGGCGTTGGGCAGAATCAGCCTGCAATACTGTATTCTAACCACTGTGTCTCCACGGCCCTTCTTCCCTCCCTCCCTTCTTTAGCACATAGCACTTAGACTTATATACCGCTGCAAAGTGCTTTACAGCCTTCTCTAAGCGGTTTACAGAGTCTACATATTGCCCCCAACAATCCGAGTCCTCATTTTACCCACTTCGGAAGGTTGGAAGGCTGAGTCAACCTTGAGCCTGGTGAGATTCGAACTGCCAAATTGCAGGCAGCCGGCAGTCAGCAGAAGTAGCCTGCAGTACTGCACTCTAACCACTGCGCCGACGTGGCTCCTAATAATTTTAATATTTTAATAATAAAATCTGTGTTTCTATTCCTTTCCACACTTGTTGTAGGGAGGGTCTTGTTTCTTCTTTTGTTCATTGGTAATTCAAGTGTTGCGATTCCCCCAAAAGCACATCTGTCTGGAGAATGCAATGTCCTTAAATGCCAGAAATGTCGTTTGAGGGGATTTATTTCCCCTCTCCCCTTGTTTTTGTCATGCTCATAGAAAGCTCTCTCAAAGTCATAAGCATCTCATAAGGCAAAACCCAAGAGGATGCAACTAACACATGAGTTGTGGCATCTAAGTAATAAGAGTCTGGGTGATGACAATCTCAGTCAGTGTGATAGTAATCATCTCAGTGCAAACCCCCTGAATATTGTGTGTTCGAACAGAAGGATGGCATAGTCATTCAAATCTAATTGGATTCAGAGGACAAGTTCCCCTAAAAAAGGAGTTAAAATCCTCAAGTTTATTCACATTTAGGGCAGATTAATCCCAAACAGTTACTGGAAATAAAACATTAACCTTTGCATTTTACTTTTAAGTGCCAATGTTTTGCACACAATATCATAGGCGTAGAATCGTGGCAGGTTGTCTATTGCATCTGGATTTTAACCACCGATAGGAATAAGAATGAATAAGAATTGGCTAAAAATTAAAGATTGGCAAAAGATCATGGATTGCGCAGAAATGGACAAATTAACGCTGAGTTTAAAAGATAAAGAGACATCGATATTTTACAATGTGTGGGAACAAGTGGTATAACTGGATAGAACGGAGATAGATTGAAGATAGATAGTTATTAAGTACAAGTAATAGATAAAATAAGAATGTAAATGCACACAATTTAATTTTTGGAAATAATGCACGAATTATTGTCACAAGAAAAACACCACAATTAGCTGTTGTTGAGTGAAATAATTTTTTATGTTTTTAATGTAATAAAAGTTTAATAAAGTGTTTGTTAAAAAAAAAAGGAATGAGAATGAGAAAATGTGGTGGAGTAAATGATTAGCTAGCTGTCCTTTTGTTATTGTTGTCATTGTTGTTGTGTAGCCCTATATTCTTTGCCGTTGAGATGTGTTGCTCAAATGATACTATTACCCCAATATTTTCTTCTTCTTTTTGCGGTAATGTTTGGATGATGATGATGATGATGATGACAATTGGTTGCAGAGTCAGCCAGATGTTTAAACTAGATTTTATCTATCCAGTGAATCCATCCCAAGGACCAGCAACCCTCACGTACGGCTTAGTGCAGCGGTGTCAAACTCAATTTCATTGAGGGCCGCAACAGGGTTGTGTTTGATGTTGGGGGGCCCAGAGTGGGTGTGGCCAGGGTGGGCATGGCCAGATCAATGTAACTCGTGTTGGGGACACCTGTGGTGGCCCAAGTGCTCTGCCAGAGAAAACGGGCTCCCAACGGCCTCCTGTAAACCTCTGCCAGTGAAGACGGAGCTCGCGGCCCTCCCTATTGTGGCTTGTATGCAGCCTGTGCAGCTAGTAGCTGATTCCAACAGCGAGGAGGCTGGTGTGGTGCTGCGCCAGCAGCCTGTGCAGCTGGCACTCGAGTCAGACAATGAGGAGGCTGGAGAAGATGTGGTGCCAGAGGCGGGGATTCAACCAGGGCCTTCAGAACCTCCAGAAGCTCCCTTAAGTGAAGAGGACGAAGAGGAGGAGCCTCTTCTCGATGCACGGGCGTGCAGAGCTGCCAAAAGGCAGGAGTGGCTCCTCAGGAGGAAGTCTCCTCGAGAGTAAGGCTTGGGGCTAATGGGCCACTCCCTTAGCCTATTTAAGGAGGAACGCCAACTGAAGCAATTTGCAGGGAATAACTTCGTTCACATACCTTCGTGTCTTGTCTTGCTTATCGTATCAGCTTCCTGCAAATTGCTTCTGGGCATTCTGCCAACCATAGTAAGTTTTCAGTTATTAATCTTTGAATTCTTGGTGGCTGCTAATGCAATTAATTAACAGCCGTTGTTGTAAAAGACTGGTTTATTCAGTAAATTAAATTAAATTAATTAAGTAAATTAAGGTTTGAAAGGGCTTTGTGTGTGCTGCGATCTTTGGGGTCCGTGGCTGAGGCAGAACACTCCCGAGCTCTGTTTTCGCTGTCAGAGGCACCATGGGCCAGTCCTTTGTCCTGTTTCCAGGGCAGCCCTGCAGGTCAGATCTAACCATCCCATGGGCCAGATCTGGCCCCCAGGCCTTGTGTTGGACACCCCTGGCTTAGTTCAATGTGCAAACAGGCCAAACTGGATCTGTATGACAAAGAAAGAGAGAGCAACTGTAGTAGAACTTTTGAATAAGCATATAACAATTGTGGGGAAAAAATTGAGAAAAATAGGTGTCTCTCACAGCCCCAAAATTGATTCATCTCACTTCGGTTTTCCATGGGCATAAAATGAGGGAAGCCGCCTTTAGCTCTCCAGGGGCAGGAAGTGAGGCAGGAAGACAAAACTGGATGGAGAGATGATGGATGGGTAGATGAACGGATGAATAAATTAGGGTTTCTCAACTTTAGCCATTTTCAGACTTCTAGACTTCAACTCCCAGAATTCCCTAGCCAGCACTGCATTCTGGGAGTTGAAGTCCACACATCTTTAAAAAGGTTAAGGTTGGGAAACACTAAAACAAACAAACAAACCAATGTCTCTTTAGACAATTTAGCAGAGCTTTCATTAAAATAAAAAAAAAATCAGCTTTGGCCCTCTTGCATAGTTTCAGCGGTGAAATGCTACTGGTCCCGAACCGGTATTTCCAACGATCAGCTGTGCCGCGTGATTTAAAATCGCTAAAAAGCAGGAAATCTTGCTTTCTAGCTCATCTAAATCGCACGGCACAGCTGTTCACTCCCCCTCGCTGTTCTACTTACCTTCCCAAGCTTCTTTTTCCGCGCGAAGCAGATGTTTGGCATCTACTGCATATGCACGTGTGCACAGAGTGCATTTGGCATGCGCCACGCATGCGCGGGCAGCAAACCGGTAGCAAACCGGGAAGGATTTCACCACTGTATAGTTTGACATAGTAGTGGATTAATACACTACTTTGCTATTTCATTGTACGAATGCATACCATATCTATCCAACCGTCGCTAAATATTCTTGTTATCTCTATTCCCCTCCTTCAATGATGACTCCCGCCTTCTCTCTTCACCTTCTATTTGTCCCTGCCTCACCCACTTTTGTGAAAGGGCCGGACAGCTTTGCTAAGTTTGATTGGAATAGTTTGTTTTTAAAGCTCCGCATAAACGCAATGCTGGATTTATGGCGTCTTCATCTTTTTCAAATCGACCCACTGGGAGCCATTAAATTTTTATTGCTCCCTGGCTGGAACAGAATAGAGTAGATGGCCACTGTAAATGCTAAGTTTCCGACCTGAATGCTTTATGACTCTATTGAATCCCGATCCACTTGGATACTTATTTATTTATTTAAATTATTTATACGCTGCCCAGTGGCCACCTTTCTCTGGATTATTGGAGGAAAAATAAAAATCATATCAGAGTTAAAACATAAAGTGAAACTGGCTAGCGACACAATAAAGTAATGAGTCTTAATGCAAGGAATCTAAAAACAATTAATGTTGCTTGTCTTATACAATCTTGAGAAGATCTAATGATCTTTTTTAAAAGATTTTTTTATATATATAAAGAAACAAACATACAATACATAATCAATCATTCAGTGTGTCATCTAAGTGTTTCTCTTGTGTCTTCTTATTTATTTATTAGTTAGATTTATATGCCGCCCTTCTCCGGAGACTCAGGGTGGCTTACAATGTGTTAAGCAATATCCTTCATACTTTTGTATATACCTGCTTAGTAGGGCTTTCGTCCCCCCCCCCCCGCCCCCAAGCGGTGTTCTATTTTATATAAAATCAGCTTATTGCCCCCACAATCCGGGTCCTCATTTTACCTACCTCGGAAGGATGGAAGGCTGAGTCAACCTTGAGCCTGGTGAGATTTGAACTTGCAATAATTGCAGGCAGCTGGCAACTAAGTGCTACTTTAACAGCGCTTAGTCCACTGCGCCACCAGGCTTCTTCTTATTCCTTTGATCTTCATCATTTCTTGATTTTTTTCCATCTCTTTATTATGACATTCTTCCCATACTTCATTTATTATAACATTTTCTTGTTTACTATTAATACATTTACCTATATCTCTTCTCTAACCAATTGAAAAATTGTCTCCATATCTTGTAATATTCCGAATCCTCTCTTTCTTTAATTGTCAAAGTCAGTCTATTCATTTCTGCACAATCTAATATTTTTTTAATTACTTCGTCTTCTGAAGGGATTTTCTCTACTTTCCATCTTTGCGCAAATACTATCCTCGCTGCAGTTATTACATGTATAATCAAATATACTTTTTCTTTACTAATTTTCTCTGGAAGGATACCCAAAAGGAAGGAACAGTTCAGGTTTCAAATCCATATGTTGTTCAAACATTTCTTCTAACCATGTTTTAATTCTAATCCAATAATTTCTCACTTCTGGACATGTCCACCACATATGATAGTATGATCCTGGTGTTTGATGGCATTTCCAACATTTAGCTGTAGAAAAGCTAATGATCTTGATGTGGCCCTGATGAATGTGATGGGATTTCTTGGTCATCGTTCCCCATTGGAATTGGTATTATCGAAACGATCCTTTCCTTCTTCTGTTTTGAAGATCTTGTTGAGCCAATATGTTTGGATGAAGGCTTCCAAAGAGGGTCTTAAGGTTAGGTAGTTGTAGGACATGAGACATACTCCAAGCAATCTGCCCCAAATCATTTAGGACTTTAAAGGACAATGCCACCCCCTTTGATTTGAGTGTGTCAAGTGTGAAGAATAGGGACCACACATTAAGTTCCAGTTAAGATGAATTATTTGCTCAGATCTGTACACAAAAATTTAGTCAACTAATGGTCAGCACTTAATTGGCACTAGCTAAGAGTTAATAGAATTTAAGAGGAGTCGGACTTAAATTCCTTGTGGGAACATAATGACTCCAGACAGATTACTTGTTTGACTCCATCCCCAGGCTCTGCCTCTTCTCCTACAAGTGGAAGTTAGGCAGTTGGACAACCGATAAAACAATATAATTCTTGGGGCTGTGTGATGAAATCACACCATTTGAAAACTGGAAGGTGGTGCTCTCAAATAATCATTACTGACTTTCTGGACTGGATTGATGCTTCAGATGAAACTGACGGATCAGATGCTTCAGAATCAATTTGGCAATCCATAATATGTTTTGCAGGTGTACAAAAGCCCTTTGTTTCAAACAGATTTGGAAAATCAAATCAGCTTGGCTGGATTTAATGCTTCCAACCAATTTGACAAAACCAGTCCAAGGCAACGCAAAGTGATATAAAGGTGTCCCCAGTAAAAGTGTTCAGTGCAAGACAATCCTGAAATTCTGAAATAAATTCCTTAGCGGGGATGTAGAGCTAATACCATTCAGTTGGGTACCGTCTGGATTGAATCTCAGCGTACTGAACTTGTATTCAATTGAACCTTTATTCAATTCATTACTTGGTCCATGCAGTGTTTTACAGATCCAATTTTTACTGTCGAGAACAACAAAAAACATATAGGGAAAAGTTCATTTTTACTTAAGCCCTTTCCTGGGTGTAACCGGGAGAAACGGAAAGGCCTATTATGCCACATAAGAGTTCCAAAATTGGAATGACTACATTTAATACACAGAGGCATTTACTTTGCTAGTTTTCACCAATTACTTGGTGTTCCACTGATTAAAGAAATGCACGTTTGTGACAATGTGTTCTTGCAAAACCGTATATGTTACAGCATCTCCAGTGTGTGAAATGATAGCACATTTTGATGGCTGCACTTGAAACAATATCCATTTAACCTCCATTTACCAATTTAGCTGCTAGGGACTATGCAGAGAGAGCTGAATTCAGCCTAGCAATTTATACTAAAAAGGGCAACTCTTTAAAAACAGGCAATAGTGCTAGAAAATCGAGACAAGTAGAGCTTAGTTGAGTGCGGGATGATTCCATAACTTTATACCAAGTGATTACTTTGATGTTTATTTCCCTCCATTTTCTACCGATGTCAAAGTGTCTTCATTGTGTAGCCATTGTTTCCCTGGAACATATAACAAAGCTTTCCCCGTTGTGCTTCTTCTTCACTTCACATTTCTACTTTCAGAATCTTTCAAGCTAGTAGAGTGTTATTAAGAATGGTAGGGTGTGAAGGCACATCTAGAGGATACCAACTTTGGAGAAAGCTGTATAATGTTGTAATTAAAATATTTGGCTCCAAAGTAGGGATGCGTAAAGGTAAAAGTAAACGTTCCCCTCGCACATATGTGCTAGTTGTTCCCGACTCTAGGGGGCAGTGCTCATCTCTGTTTCAAAGCCAAAGAGCCAGCGCTATCTGAAGACATCTCCATGGTCATGTGGCCAGCATGACTAAATGCCAAAAGCGCACAGAACGCTGTTATCTTCCCATCAAAGATGGTCCCTATTTTTCTACTTGCATTTTTTACATGCTTTCAAACTGCTAGGTTGACAGAAGCTGGGGCAATTAGTTCAATTGTTCTAAAGCTGCATGCTGTGCTGATCTTTGAAACTAAAACTGAAACTGAAACTCCTCTCCTCTGCTTGTGTTTTGCTTGCTGCTGCAAACTCTGACAGTTCTTGCAGCAAATAACGAACAGCCAGGTCAGCTTCGGCACATTATTGGAGCCTGATTCAGCATGAGCAGCTGATTGGTGGGCAGATCGGCCTCCCAGAATACCCCCAATCAGCTGTTCCAGGCTGCAGGGATTGCCATAGACCCTCACTTCCTCCGTGCCTTGCGTTTTTGCCTACATTCGGTGTATAAGACACACCCAAATTTTCACCCTCTTTTTTTCGGGGGGGGAAGGGAAGTGCATCTTATACTCCGAAAAATACAGTAATTCACTTTCAAATGAGAAACCTATAAATAGGAAGTTTAGGCCGGAAGATTTTTTGTTTCTAACGTGCTTTTGGCATAAAGAGAAGAAGCTTTAGTAAAGGTGGAGCAGACTGCATCAAGCTGATTGTTTGGAAATAGCTGCTTGACTTCTTATTATATAAGTATAATATAAATAAATGTAACGTGGCAGAAGACAAGGGTGTGGTCCCTTCCACAGTGGAAAAGGGCTTGCAGTTTCTTTGCTGAACTCTGCATAATTCGAAAGCAGGTAGTCCTGCCAGCATGTTTTCTAATTTAATTACTCGTCTCAAATTGTTTATGGTATACCAGGCCATTTAACATGCCATAAGCAAATGGCTCTTGAAAGAGGGAAGAGAATTTATTTGTTTTAGCAAGCTACTCCAACAAAAAAGTCTATTTCCTCAGCTAATTAAGATTCCATTTGCTAATTTAAATGTTATGCTAATTAAAGCATACTTCTCAAACTGTAAAAAGAGGGGTTTTTTATTACAAAAGAAGAAGACGATAGCATGAAAGGAAATCTGTTGGCATTTAGGAATTGCATTACATTTATTGCACAATAGATACAATAGCGAGCGAAATCATTATTTCATGTTGCCTATGTTTTTTTTGGGGGGGGGGAAGGGGAAGGGCTGCTGTTTATCCATTTCCTTTGCATCTCAGCCTGGATGGTGATAAACTCATTAGCCTTGCGTTTTTTTTCCATACTACCAGGTTACAACGTCGTCCTCCTACTTTTTAAAAAATCTTTATAAAATCATGCCACAGTGAAACTAGTCGTTTCCTTAATGATATTTTCTGACAGTGAGAACAATCAACCCATGAAACAGAAGTTGCCTTCGGAAGTCGTGGGAGCTTCATCACTGGAAGCTTTCCAGAAGAGAATGGACTGCCATCTGTCAAAAATGGTGTAGGGTCTTCTTCTTGGGAAGGGGGTTGGACTAGATGACCTACAAGGTCCCTTCCAAACTCTGTTAATCAGAATCCCCTGCTAATTGTGTCTGACTCTAGAGTACAGAGCTCATCTCTGTTTCTTAGCCAAGGGAGCCAGCGTTCTCCGAAGATACTTTCCATGCTCATGTGGCCAGTATGGCTATAAGATGCCAAAGACACACAGAGCACTGTTACCTTCTAACCGAAGGGGTACCTATTTATCTAGTCGCACCTGAATGCTTTCGAACTGCTAAGTGGGGTGGAGCCGGGGCAAGGATGGGAGCTCATCCTGTGGCACGGAGCTCGGGTCTCAAACGCGGGCTTTCAGCTTTCAAGCTGACAAGCTCAGCATTGTTTAATCGCTGAGCCCTCGTGTCCCCTTTCTTGATATATTTACGGCTATTTATTTATTTATTTATTGGTTCGATTTATATGCCGCCCTTCTCCGGAGACTCAGGGCGGCTTACAATGCGTTAAGCAATAGCCTTCATACTTTTGTA
The DNA here is from genome assembly GCA_012654045.1 of Ptyas mucosa. Classification (NCBI taxonomy): domain Eukaryota; kingdom Metazoa; phylum Chordata; class Lepidosauria; order Squamata; family Colubridae; genus Ptyas; species Ptyas mucosa. The sequence continues at coordinate 8,296,673 of WNWU01000047.1, read as the reverse complement.
TATACCTGCTTAGTAGGTCTTTCGCCCCCCCCTAAGCAGTGTTTTTTTTTTTATACAAAGTCAGCTTATTGCCCCCACAATCCGGGTCCTCATTTTACCTACCTCGGAAGGATGGAAGGCTGAGTCAACCTTGAGCCTGGTGAGATTTGAACTCGCAGTAATTGCAGGCAGCTGGCAGCTAAGTGCTACTCTAACAGCACTTTAGTCCGCTGCGCCACCAAGGCTCTTTCATTTATTCATTTATTTTATTTATTTATTTTATTCATTTCACTCCATAGTTTTCAATTTGAATCTAAATCACGTTCAATGGAGCTCAAGGAGACATCTTCCCTATTCAGTCGTTCACTATCTTCTCCCCCTTCTCCATTCATGCTTGTTCAGTTTGGGCATTTATTTTTTTTTCCCCTTTTAAAGAAGCGTTTGTCTCTGGAGATCTAGCTTAATCCACCCCTGCCGAGTTAGTTCATTGACTATGCTAGCTATTTTGATTCTACCTTTTGATAGCAGATTTATCCTGGGTGCAAAGAGAAACTCGGCTGCTAATAGATACCTTTACAGAGAAGAGATTTTAACTGTGTGGAAGCAAGTCAGAGGGGGTGGTGGTGTCTTTTTTTATTTACATGCTTATTTTCTGTCCTTTTTTTCGGCGGTGGTGCTAAAAGAGTCCAATTAAGATTCTCAGATGATCCCTAACATCTCCTCAGCTGCTAGCTGCTTGGAAACTCACCAGTATTGTATTAAATCAGCAGTCTGGGCATCCTTGTCATTATTTTTTATTTGCCCCATCAGGATAAATAAATTCAATGTGACACTTCTAAATAATTGAACTATCTCCTCCTCCTCTGCCTACCTCCCCCACTGTTTCTCCCCCCGCCCCCTCCCACACCTGCAATTCCTTGGCTTTGTACTAAGAAGTACCTCCTGGGAAGAATGAAGAGCCTCTTCACGGCTTCACAGGAAGAAAGAATTTAGCATTTTCTCGGATAAACCCTCTTTTAGACGAAATCTACTTTTTTTCTAGTTCATAGAACGTTCATTACGGGCAAAACTGAAGAAATAAGATACAGAAGGTTAAGACAGTGCGGCACGAATCCCTGGTTTTCCCAGATAAGCTGCGAAATGCTTGAATATGAAATCTGGAGATCCACTGCCATGCTCTGTAGATCAGCATTCCCCAAATTGGCATCCTCGGGGTATATATTGGATTCTAGAACTCTTAGCCAATAGAATAGAATAGAATAGAATAGAATAGAATAGAATAGAATAGAATAGAATAGAATAGAATAGAATAGAATAGAATAGAATAGAATAGAATAACAGAGTTGGAAGGGACCTTGGAGGTCTTCTAGTCCAACCCCCTGCTTAAGCAGGAAACCCTACACCATCTCAGACAAATGGTTATCCAACATCTTCTTAAAAACTTCCAGTGTTGGAGCATTCACACTGATTAATTGTTCTCACTATCAGGAAATTTCTCCTTAGTTCTAAGTTGTTTCTCTTCTTGATTAGGTTCCACCCATTGCTTCTTGTCCTGCCCTCAGGTGTTTTGGAAAATAGCTTGACTCCCACTTGTTTGTGGCAACCCCTGAGATATTGGAACACTTCATGTGGTAGTGCGGGGGCCTGGGGTAGAACTCTAGCCTCACAGTGAGGAGGCTGTGAGTTCAATTCTAGGTAGAGGCAGATATTTCTCTCTCTGGGCACAATGGGAATGTATCTGCTGAACAAAACTCCGCATTGGTGACAGGAAGGGCATCGGGCCAGTAAAATGTTCTGCTAGCTCTATTCAGTTGCCCAGACTCTACATCGCAAGGGATTATGGAGTCGTTAAATGATGATGATGATGATGATGATGATGATGATGATGATGATGATGGAGACAGTTTCTGAATTTCATGCTTACTGATTAGACTGATATATCTTTATAGAAATGGCTTGTTTATATTATTAGGAAAAAGCAAAAAGTTGTGATTTGATGTTAATGCCTTATTTTATTGTAACAGAGAGAATCGGGAGTCAATGCTTCTTTTTCTTTCTTTCTTTTTTTCTTATCTTTCCTCGTTTCTCCATCCCCTTTCCTTCCCCACTGCTTTCCTATTTACTTTGTATTTTACATTACTTTAGAACTCGATAATAAAAAGAAAACGTATAGCCATTTTTAGATATGGTGGTGCATGATCTACAAATAACGACAATTTTAAATAAAAGTTCAAGAGCCGGGGACAAAGTGTTGGCATGCTGTTTGGGCTGTTTGTCTTACTGTTCTTGAAGCCCTGTGGCATTTTCTGGAATTTGTTTGTGTAGAGAAATTTCAATATTCGTAGATCGTCAGTGGAAGCTCTTTTGAGATAGTTCAGTCTGGATTGTGAGGTCCTTGGTGCTCTCTGAGCTTGGTTGTTCTCTTGAAGACATTTCATCGCCAAACAAGTTGGCAATGGGTAGTTGGGTGTCCCATTATTTTGGTGATTGTTGTAAGGGCATATATTGAGACAAAAGTAAATCATGCTGTGGTTACTGTTGGAAAAGGGTTCTTTTATTTGTGGTCCATAAATTGAGTCTAAGCTGTTGCAGAAGATGAGGTCGAAGCAGTTGTTGAGTCTAGTGTTGTTAGTTACTAGGTGATGTAGACCAGTGGTGAAATCCAATTTTTTTTACTACCGGTTCTGTGGGCACGGCTTGGTGGCTTGGTGGGCATGGCAGGGGAAGGATATTGCAAAATCTCCATTCCCACCCCACTCTGGGGCCAGCCAGAGGTGGTATTTGCCGGTTCTCCAAACTACTCAAAATGTCCGCTACCGGTTCTCCAGAACCTGCTGGATTTCACCCCTGATGTAGACCTAGATTTGTAACAGCATTGTATAGGATTGTATGGATGGGTTCAGTTGTACATTCATTTATTGTCCAATTAATAAGAGGTAGGTTGAGGTCACCAAGAAAGATGAGAGGGTACGGGCAAGAAGGCTGCCCACGTTAGTAGTGAAGTTAGCTTGTTCGCATGTGCGATATCGTAGTTGGGGGCTCTGTAACATAGTAAGATGCGAAGAGTGGTGTTTAAGGACAGTTCACAGATGATAGTTTCCGGAAGAGCAAGTTCATGCAATTTGAATATTTTTTTAGGTTTAATGACTTTTTGTAGAAGATAGCTACTCCAACCCCTCTGCGGGTTTCACAGTCAGACAAGTAAACGTCGTCGTCGTCGTCATCGTCATCATCATCATCATCATCATCATCATCATCATCAGAGCTAGAAGGGAGTGTAGTGTTCCCGCAACTAGGCTATATTTTATGCAGGATAGATAATATAAGGCAGCAGTGGTGGAATGCTGCCTGTTTAAGAACCGGTTTGGTGAGCCTGTGCTTCGCGCACATGCGCGCCTAAATCACTTGCTGAAAATGGAGCATTTAGAAGCTCAGCTGCTTACCTTCCAAGTCAGCAATGGTAAGTAGAATAGCGGGGGTGGGGAAATCAGCTGTGTTGGGCGATTGAGATGAGCTGCAAAGCAGGAAATAAAGGACAGGATAGAGCGGCAGTGGGTGGGCGGGACCAACTGATTGTCGGAGCTACTGGTTTGCCTGAACCGGCTGAATACCACCTCGGTAAGGCAGTAATCCCTCCACCTGCCTTTCTAGGTAGTTCAGTGATCTATAGATGTATCAACCACAGTGGATCATTACCAGATCCAATCCAAAGTGAAGAACTTTAGTTTACTTTATCAGCCATGCAATAACTAGGAAAATTATGAAGGGATGAGCCATAAAAGCGTGTATATGGTTTTCATTTCTGGGCTTACCATTCTATATCTCGTAAACATTAATGAATTTCTGCAATCAAGTCAGCGGGAAAGTAATGATTTTGCAATTATTATAATGTTCCCCCCCCCCCCGTTCAGAATACATACGTGAAGGAATGAATGGATAGATAAATACCTACATTTATTATCTGGACGGTGATGTTCAGGAGCACAAATTATATTATTTTGATACTGGTATTATACTACATTGGGTGAAAATATTTGCTTTCTCTTGCTTTACCTTTTAGTTGAACTTAATTGTTTTATGAATTGCAATATCGTTCAGGAGCTGGTGGTTATTATTTCTTGGGGGTGTCATACACATCATAACAAAGGAGGCAAGATAAGACCCCCCCCCCAAATTACAGGAGATTCTATTTCCCTTTCCTCTAGCCTTCAAAGTTTCCCTTGAAAATCAGCATTGTTTACTCCAGTTTGAAGTAGGCAACATTTAATCTGTAATGAAAAGAAAAGAAGAAACAGAAAAGAAGAAAGAAAAGTGGGAGAGAGGGAGGGAGGGAAGGAAGGAAGGAAGGAAGGAAGGAAGGATGAAAGAAGGAAGGGAGGATGAAAGAAGGGAGGGAGGGAGGGAGGAGGGAGGAAGGAAGGAGAGGGAGAGGAAGGAAGGATGAAAGAAGGGCAGGAAGGAGAGAGTTAGGAAGGAAGGAAGAGGAAGGAAGGAGAGGGAGAGGAAAGAAGAGGAAAAAGGAAGGAGGGAAGGAAGGGAGGAAGGAAGGGAGGAAGAAGGGAGGGAGTTAGGAAGGAAGGAAGGAGAGGGAGAGGAAGGAAGAGGAAGGAAGGATGAAAGAAGGGAGGGAGAGAGGAAGGAAGGAGAGGGAGAGGAAGGAAGGGTGAAAGAAGGGCAGGAGGGAGAGAGTTAGGAAGGAAGGAAGGAAGGAAGAGGGAGGAAGGATGAAAGAAGGGAGGGAGAGAGTTGGGAAGGAAGGAAGGAGAGGGAGAGGAAAGAAGAGGAAGAAGGAAGGAAGGAGGGAAGAAGGGAGGAAGAGAGAGAGTTGGAAAGGAAGAAAGGAGAGGGAGAGGAAGGAAGAGGAAGGAAGGAAGGAAGGAAGAAGGGAGGGAGGGAGAGAGTTAGGAAGGAAGGAGAGGGAGAGAGGAGGAAAAAATACCATATCCTATTTCCCAACTCAAAGAAAGGTAGAAGATTCTGGCACTACCTTTATTTTTGATGTCTCTTCCCACTTTGCACTGTCATCTCAATCACTCTGGTTCTTGCCCTTTCTTAACAAAAAAAAAAAAAACCAATGCCAAGCTAGCTAAATGTAAAAGAAGCCAGGAAAGAAATATTTGGGACTTTTTGGAGAGATCAGGTAGAAGAGGTATAAGTCATGTGACAAGAATGCTGGCAAATGCTCAGCCTCGTTCCGTAGGAAACCCAATCTTGTGGCTCTGCTAACTTCGTTCTTTGTTAATGCAACCTAGAACGCAATTGTTCATGCCTCATTTAGGATTGCTTTTGTTATATTTTTTATAAAATATTCAGTACCTCCCGTTGAACTTGTGAGCTACTTTAGGCTGAGTTTACCAGAGAGGGGGAAGGAAAAAACAAAACAAAACAACAACACAAGCTCAGGGACTGTAAAGGGATGGATCTCATTTATTTAGAATAAAATCTATATCTCACCTTTCTCCTCAAAGCAGCCCCGGAACAATTTGCACATTGGAACGATCCCAAAACAAAGTACAATATGAAGGAAGGAGAAGATAATAAACTACAAAAGGCGATCAAAAGCCGTAAAACAAATTTCCAAGAGGTTTAAACGGAACAGCTCTCCAGATCGTGCTGAGCTGGGGCTCTAACCGTGTTACTGATGTTATTTCATCCGGACACTGTGCAAATTGGCTGCCTCTGAACCAGCTACAACAACCCAACACCACCTTCCCCCTGCAACAGAAAAGGACAGTCTCTATCTTTTTCCAGAACCTAATACCATCCTAAAAGGGATGCGGTGGCTCAGGGGCCACCAGCGACCTGCGTGGATCGTGGCTGATCCCGACAACAAGGAGGTTGGTGTGGTGTCGCGCCAGCAGCCTGCACAGCCGGTGCTCACGTCGGACAGCGAGGAGGCTGAAGAAGATGTGGTGCCAGAGGCAGAGACTCAGCCAGGGCCTTCAGAACCTCCAGAGGCTCCTTCAAGTGGAGAGAGCGAAGTGGAGAACCTCTCCTCAATGCTCGAGCATGCAGGGCTGCCAAAAGGCAGGAGTGGCTACTCAGGAGGAGGAGATCTCCTCGAGAGTAAGGTTTGTGGAAAATTGGCCACTCCCTTAGCCTATTTAAGTCACACGCAGTTAATAATTTCTTGCTGGAAACAACGTGTAATTATTACAGAGCATTTTGGAGAGTGAGTGTCTTATCGTGTCTTGTTTTCTGGGCTGGTTGCCAACCTTTGCTGGACTTTGTTTATTCTTGATACATTATAAATTTGATAAGGACCATTGGTGTGTGTCACAATCCTTGGGAATCCAGAGCTGGGGCAGAACACTAAGACACTGAGCTTGTCGATCGAAAGGTCGGCAGTTCAGCAGTTCGAATCCCTAGTGCCATGTAATGGGATGAGCTCCCGTTACTTGTCCCAGCTTCTGCCAACCGAGCAGTTCGAAAGCACGTTAAAAAAATGCAAGTAGAAAAATAGGGACCACCTTTGGTGGGAAGGTAACAGCGTTCCGTGCGCCTTTGGCGTTGAGTCATGCTGGCCACATGACCACGGAGACATCTTCGGACAGTGCTGGCTCTTCGGCTTTGAAACGGAGATGAGCACCGCCCCCTAGAGTCAGGAATGACTAGCACATATGTGCGAGGGGAACCGTTACCTTTAATACCACCCAGGTTAAGGCTTCCTGGATCTCTCAAAGCCACCCACGTTTAACGATTTTGCTAACTCTATTAAGATTTTTCCCCGCTGTAGCGCGAGCAAGTGATTTCGTTTCCATCCCCTCTCTCTCCAGGCAGCCCACTTATGAAGCGAAAGCGGGATTAGGAAGATTTGATAGCAATGTATATCGCTTTCTGAAGATGAAATTATATTTTTTTTAACCTGCATTTCAATTTGATTTTTGATGCCGGTGAAAGCTCATATGAATGAAGGGAGGGATGTTAAAGGCAAGCATAATTAACCGGCTTTTTCTCGTCTGGCTTTTCCCAGTCATTTTTTTTTTTTTTTGCCTTTCACATCTTTACACCTCAGATTCCAGAATTGAAATACCTGTTTTCCCCCACCCACCTGGAAACCAGGTAACTCTTCTGTGATGGAACCTCCCTTCTATCTATCCGATCTGTTGTTTGAACAAGATAACATTGTAGAATGTTAAGAATTTGGGGAAGGGAAGGGGGTGGGTGGGAAAACAGCAAAATTGCACAAGGCCTGACTTTTTTTTTTTTTTTTTTTTGGACGGTCGGCTGATGCATTCATCTCCGCGGCTGTCGGAAAAATAGTGTCAAACGTCTTCCTGGAAACTGAATACATTAGAGTTAATTCAGTCACCTTGCTGGAAAAGTCCGGCATTTCCAGGAGCAAGCTGGTAAGTTGGTTGATCTTTGCCCCTGCTGTAGCAACAGGTAGGAAAAGTGAAAGGTCGCACCCGGGCGGCTGGCATTTTTGCTACGGAATGTGATTGAACCACAAAAGAGGAAATGAAATGTAGGGCGCCATTATTTTGCCATTGCTTCTGTTGCCCCAAAGCATTTTGAAAATGATTTGTGAAACACGGAAAATGAGGAGCAAAGCCCACCGTTCTGCCCCGAGTTGATCCTGTAACAACTAAGGTTTCCTCAACTCAGTGGTGAAATCCAAACCTTTTTTTTTTACTACCGGTTCTGTGGGCATGGCTTGGTGGGTATGGTGTGGTTTGGTGGGCGTGGCAGGGGAAGGATACTGCAAAGTCCCCATTCCCTCCCTACTCCTAGGGAAGGATATTGCAAAATCTCCATTCCCTCCTCACTCCAGGGGAAGGATACTGCAAAATCTCCATTCCCTCCTCACTCCAGGGGAAGGATACTGCAAAATCCCCATTCCCTCCCCACTCCTGGGGGAAAGATATTGCAAAATCTCCATTCCCACCCTGCTCCTGGGGAAAGGATATTGCAAAATCCCCATTCCCTCCCCACTCCTGGGGGAAGGATATTGCAAAATCTCCATTCCCACCCTGCTCCTGGGGGAAAGATATTGCAAAATCCCCATTCCCTCCCCACTCCTGGGGGAAAGATATTGCAAAATCCCCATTCCCTCCCCACTCCTGGGGAAAGGATATTGCAAAATCTCCATTCCCTCCCCACTCCTGGGGGAAAGATATTGCAAAATCTCCATTCCCTCCCCACTCCTGGGGGAAGGATATTGCAAAATCTCCATTCCCACCCCGCTCCAGGGGAAGGATACTGCAAAATCCCCATTCCCTCCCCACTCTGGGACCAGCCAGAGGTGGTATTTGCTGGTTCTCCAAACTGCTCAAAATTTCCGCTACCGGTTCTGCAGAACCTGTCTGAACCTGCTGAATTTCACCCCTGCCTCAACCCCATATCACAAAAAGGAAAACAACAGGAATTCCTTGCAGACATACATACCATCCCCTTCATATTTTATGCATTTGTCTGAATTGTACCATCCCCACACACAAAGCCATGCAATTCCTAAGAGGGAGACCTGCAAAGCCAACAAGTCCCTTTTCCTCTTGGAAGACCTTGGTCCCAGGCAACTGAAGCCAAGGAGCTGTGAGATGACTCAAAGCAGGCAGTCCTACTACTCAGGAAATTAACTACTGCAAACTCAACAGAAGAGCATTCTATTTTTTAAAAAAATATAAAGTTTAATTTTCCCATAGTTTCAAATGCCTCTAGTTGAATTAGAAGTAAATTGGTTTAGCTACTAAAGGGAGATGACGTTTTACCATCATACAAGTGCGGACTTGATGCTAAGCTATGCAATGATGCCCCCCCCCCCTCTCTCTCTCTCTTTCTCTCTCTCTCATGTCTATCTGTCTCTCTCTCTTTCTCTTATCTATCTTTTTTCTTTCTTTCTTTCTGTCTATAATCTATATCTGTCTATCTATCTATCTATCTATCTATCTATCATCTTTGTCTATCCTCTATCCTATCTATCCTTCCTTCCTTCCTTTCTCCCTTCCTTTCCTCTATCCTATCTCTCCTCTCCTCTCTTCCATTTCTATCCTATCATCAGTCTGCCTGCCTGCCTGCCTGCCTGCCTGCCTATCTATCTATCTATCTATCTATCTATCTATCTATCTATCTATCATCTTTGTCTATCCTATCTATCATTCCTTCCTTCCTTCCTTCCTTCCTTCCTTCCCTCTATCCTATCTCTCCTCTCCTCTCCTCCATTTCTATCCTATCTATCATCAGTCAGTCAGTCAGTCTGCCTGCCTGACTGCCTGCCTGCTTGCCTGCCTCCCTATCTATCTATCATCTATCTATCTATCTATCTATCTATCTATCTATCTATCTATCTATCTATCTATCT
>WNWU01000047.1:8267382-8287383 GCA_012654045.1 Ptyas mucosa | reverse complement strand
TCTATCTATCTATCTATCTATCTATCTATCTATCTATCTATCTATCTCTATTCTAACAATCCTTTGCAAAGGGGCTAAAACACCTCTCTGAACCAGCTTCTCAATGTGTTGAGATTTCTGTAATCCTATCAAAGGCTCAGCAGAGCTACTCTGAAAACTTAGAGGGCTTAGAAAACAAAATTTATTGTTCTTTCTAGTAGCATAAATAACTACACACACTTCCCATAAATTGCAGTATGAAAACAGTATTCTTTTTTTGTTTTACCAATGGTGAAAGAAAAACACTGTGCGATCTTTTCATTATGCAAAGTGAAATATAGATGGGGGAGTGCGAAAATAAAATGGTTTGGGCAGAGAAATTGGAGGATTTGGATGGAGCTTGAGAATCTTGTTTCAGTTTTTCTTTTTGGAAAATTGTATCTCTGAGTTTTGCAGCCCAGGCTTAGTAGCCCTAAAAACACCAAGCAGAGTCTCCAAATGACACTTGAGAGTAGAATGTACCAGGATTATCAGGCATCACATCAAGGAAAGAAGGAAATTATTTCGTTGTGTAGCTACTTTGCTGTTCCCTGAGACAACACAGGGGACATGGTGGCTCAGTGGCTAAGACGCTGAGCTTGTCGATCGAAAGGTCGGCAGTTCAGTGGTTCGAATCCCTAGTGCCGCGTAATGGGTGAGCTCCCGTGACTTGTCCCAGCTTCTGCCAACCTAGCAGTTCGAAAGCAGGTAAAAAATGCAAGTAGAAAAATAGGGACCCCCTTTGGTGGGAAGGTAACAGCGTTCCATGCGCCTTTGGTGTTTAGTCATGCCGGCCACATGACCACGGAGATGTCTTCGGACAGCGCTGGCTCTTTGGCTTTGAAACAGAGATGAGCACCGCCCCCTAGAGTCGGGAACGATTAAATCGCACACATGTGCGGGGGAACCTTTATCTTTACCTTAAGACATTAAATTTGAGCAAAGAGAATTGGTCTAGAAAGCAAGAACAGTCCTACTTTAGGTACAAAACCAACTGGGTGGCCTTTTAGCCAGTCATTCTGTTTCAACCCTAGGAAAAAGGCAATGGCAAACTATTTCTGAAATCATGCCATGAACACTTCAGGGATTTTTCCAAATTTAAAGACAACCCCACCCCTCAGTAGTAGGAAAAATAATAAAATATAGACACACTGAACTTTTAATAGTACAAGTAATGGCTTTTCTTTCATGTAAAATACAGATTTATTTTCTTTGTTGATCGCTCTGGTATGCCTAACCCAGAATGATTGCATTTCTCACTTGGGAGATATTTAAGCCAATTAATTGGTTAAACCTACTCTATTAATTGACTTTAAACAAACCCCTAAATAACTTCCTATTATTACTGTTCCTATGGAGACATTACCCAGAATAGCTCCCTGTGCTATTGGCTACTTTTACTTTGGATTACTACTTAAAATGGAGGGGGGGGAGGGGGAATCTCTTTTCAGATCTTTTTTCCCAACTTTAAAGAAAAAAAACATTGACTTTATTTCTCTTTTAGTGGTACTGGGAAGAAAATGACAATTCCAAACATAATAAATTGGAAATTGTGCCTTCCCGACTCCTTTGGGATCCATCCAGTGGTGAAATCCAGCAGGTTCTGACAGGTTCTGGAGAACCGGTAGCGGAAATTTTGAGTAGTTCGGAGAACCAGCAAATATTACCTCTGGCTGGTCCCAGAGTGGGGAGGGAATGGAGATTTTGCAATATCCTTCCCCCTGGAGTGGGGAGGGAATGGGGATTTTGCAATATCCTTCCCCCTGGAGTGGGGAGGGAATGGGGATTTTGCAGTATCCTTCCCTTGGAGTGGAGTGGGAATGGGGATTTTTCAGTATCCTTCCCCTGGAGTGAGGAGGGAATGGGGATTTTGCAGTATCCTTCCCCTGGAGTGAGGAGGGAATGGGGATTTTGCAGTATCCTTCCCCTGCCACGCCCACCAAGCCACACCATGCCCACCAAGCCACGCCCACAGAACCCGTAGTAAAAAAAAATGGATTTCACCACTGGATCTATCCATCCCTCTTGTTTCTTTGGATGGTAGGGTGGGCAAAGGAACAATCCCCAAGATAATTACTGAAGAAATGACTTATGGCTGGTTAATCAAGCTCTCCTTTTAAAAAGACTACAAAACTCAAAATACATTTATTGATATGTTGGTGGGAAAGCAGAACATATATTTCTATCTCCAGGCTGGAGACAATTTTTTTTCCCAAATAGGTGTGTTCTTCCTGGAATATCACCTCTCCCGCGCCCCCCCTCCCGCCCCAGACATGACAAAGTTACCTTGATTGCAGAAATAATTGTGTTGAAGATCTCTTGACATGGACTGGATGTTCCTTGTATGCATGGAGGAGGAGGAGTTGTTGTTAGTCACAAATCATGTCTGACCCATTGTGACCTCATGGACAACATTCCTCCAGGCCTTCCTGTCCTCTATCATCCTCTGGAGTCCATTTAAGCTCACACCAACTGCTTCAGTGACTCCATCCAGCCATCTCATTCTCTGTCGTCCCCTTCTTCTTTTGCCCTCCATCGTTCCCAGCATTAGTCTCTTCTCCAGTGAGTCCTTCCTTCTCATTAGGTGGCCAAAATATTTGAGTTTCATCTTCGGGATCTGGCCTTCTAAAGAGCAGTCAGGGTTGATCTCCTGTAGGACTGACCAGTTTGATGGTCTTGCAGTCCAAGGGACTCACAGGAGTCTTCTCCAGCACCAGAGTTCAAAGGCCTCCATTCTTTGGCACTCAGCCTTCCTTATGGTCCAACTTTCACAGCCATTCATTGCAACTGGGAAAACCATCGCCTTGACTATACGCACTTTTGTTGGCAGGGTGATGTCTCTGCTTTTTAGTATTCTGTCTAGGTTTGCCATAGCTTTCCTCCCCAGGAGCAAGCGTCTTATGAGTCAGGGAATACACCAGAGTTAACAAAAGGCTGACGGAGCTAAGTTTAAATCCAGCACGACTAAGGGTGAAATAGTAACGGTCTTCCAGGACCTGAATGGTTGTCACAGAGAAAAGATGCTTGTTTTAGGTGAAACTGCTTTTGATCACCATGATATAGAAAAGATGTTGAGACTCTAGAAAGAGTGCAGAGAAGAGCAACAAAGATGATTAGGGGCCTGGAGGCTAAAATATATGAAGAACGGTTGCAGGAATTGGATACGTCTAGTTGAATAAAAAGAAGTTAACATAATAGCAGTGTTCCAAAATTTGAGGGGCTGCCACAAAGAAGAAAGGGCAGAGGGGAAATGCTGCTGGTTTGGTCCGGTTTGTCCGAACCGGTAGTAAAAAAATGTAAAAAAAAAAAAGTTCCGACGATCAGCTGAGAGACGTGCGATCGTCAGAACTTTTTAAAAAACTTTTTTAGCATTTTTTACTACCGGGTCTCCGGAACCGGTAGTAAAAAAATGTTTTAAAAAAGTTTTTTAAAAAAGTCTCCGACGAGCACAGCTGTGCCACGCGATCGTCAGTGCCTTTTTTTTTAACTTTTTTAAAGCATTTGGCAAATAGGTTGTAAAAAAATGCTTTTAAAAGTTTTTTTAAAAAGCTCTGAAGATCACGCGCCACAGCTGATCAACCCCCCCTCCCCTATGTGCGCTGTTCTACTTACCCCATGCCTCCTTTTGGTGTGCAATGCATGCATGTATGCACGCACCCTGCATTTGGTGCGTCATATGCACTGGGCATGCGCAGCCAGCGAAATGGTAGTAAACCAGTTCAGATTTCACTACTGAGAAAGGGTCAACTTTTTCTTCAAGGAACCAGAGGCAGAAATGGGTAGAAGATCGTTAAAGTGAGATCCAACTTAGAATTAAGGGGAAATTTCCTGACAGTGGGAACAAACAACCATTGGAACAGAAGTTGCCTTCAGAAGTTTTTGGGTGCTCCATCACTGGAGGTTTTTAACAGTAACAGAGCTGGAAGGGACCTTGGAGGTCATCGAGTCCAACCCCCTGCTCACGCAGGAGACCTGTACTAGGGATTCGAACCACCAAACTGTCGATCTTTCTGATCGACAAGCTCAGTGTCTTAGCCACTGAGCCACCTAGTCAGGTAAGAAGAGACGGGACAGTCTGAAATGGCATAGAGTCTCCTTCTTGAGCAGGGGATTGGGCTAGATGACCTCCAAGGTCCCTTCCAATTCTATTATTCTATGTTACAACTAAGTTGTTCTCCAGCTTCTATCTCCCCTTCAGGTCCTCCAGACGTACTGACCTTTATAATACTGCCAAGAATGTTTTGCCTGGGTTGTTTTAAGTTTTTTATGGGGACAGGAATTTATTGCAAATAATTTTCAGGTTTAGGGAAACTGCTGCTTCTGTGAATCTGCCTGACAAATTTGCTTTTCTCCATATTCTTTCAAATGTCGTTGCTTCATCTTTTATAAATGGGCCCGTAAAAAGATCAGAAAAGGAGGGAGCGTATACATTGGCTTGCAAAAATTAAAGCACAAGGAGGAAAGATTCATGAAGGTTAAAAACTAAAAAGGCATCACAAAACTTGCTGTTCAAAATACCTGAAAGTCTCTCTCTTTTGAAGATTTTTTTTTAAAAAATAGTTTAACCAAGTGGAAGGAAGATTTTTTTCCCCTACTGTTAACAAGACTTAATTATTTTAATATTGGCAGGAGAGAGAAAGAGGGAGGGAAGAAAGGAAGGGAGGGAGGGAGAGAGGGAGGGAGGGAGGAAAGAAGGAAGGAAGGAAGGAGAAGGCAGGAGGGAGAGTGGAAGGAGAGACGGAGGGAGGGAGGGAGGGAGGGAGGGAGGGAAGGAAGGAAGGAAGGAAGGAAGGAAGGAAGGAAGGAAGGAAGGAAGGAAGGAAGGAAGGAAGGAATATTATAAATTTTGGTTGCAAAACTGCTTAACTTCCATGCACCTATACTATTGGCAGCTATGGAATAAATTCAGGACACGTGTAGAATTCTAGAGTATATCAAGTATATCTCTTTCCCTCTCTGTGTCTCTTTCTCTCTCTTTCCATATATCTCAATCTATCGATATCTCTATCTATAACAGGAGATGGTGTAGGGTCACCTGCTTGAGCAGCAGGGTTGGACTAGAAGACCTCTAAGGTCCCTTCCAGCTGTATTCTGAATGATTGGAATAAGGCATTTTGGCCATCGGGGTCTAGTCCACTGTTCACCACAGGGATAAAAATTTAAGCGTCCCCATCCCATTGCCCATCGGATCTCTCCTTGCACACATTCGAAGGGCCGTTTCCTTCGGAGCCGATGTCCGACATCTCCCCTTCATAAAGGGTGCCACATTGTCAAAAGTGCTCTTACTTTGAGGAAGTAGTAGTGTGGAAGCTGAATTTTCTCTCCCTATCTTTGATGCCTCCAGCCACTGAAAATCAATACCACTTTTAACTCTATTGTCTGTGGATTCTTTTTTTTTTTTTAACTTCTGATTTTCATGTGTTCCCTGAGAGTTGATAATCTAATACGGCTTTCTGGCAGGAGTCTCAAACAAGCCCACAGCAGCAGAAGGTTGTCTCTCTCTCTCTCTTTTTAATCCAAGGCGAAGAAGAAAGGAGGCACGGCATGTTGAGGAGAAAAGCATATTTGATTCCCCAGACTTGGATGCTACCTATTGCCCCGTCAATATTGTTTCCCCTGTCTTTCACCTGTGCTCATTTTCCTCAGCCAGGTATTCTTTGGGTGCGTTGTTTTCAATGCCTACAATTCAGGGGTGAAATTCAACTGGTTCGGACTGACTCGGACGAACCGGTAGGGACGATTTTTTTTAAAAAAATTTGATTTATATGCCGCTCTTCTCCGGAGACTCAGGGCGGCTTACAATGTGCTAAGCAATAGCCTTCATGCTTTTGTATATTTATACAAAGTCAGCTTATTGTCCCCACAACCTGGGTCCTCAATTTACCTACCTTAGAAAGGATGGAAGGCTGAGTCAACCTTGAGCCTTGGTGAGGTTCGAACCTGCAATAAATGCAGGCAGCTGTGTTAATAACAGGGTGCTTTAGACCACTGTACTATCCAAGGCTCTTGCCTTGAATCTGTTCGCTGAACTGGTAAAAAACACCCCTGGTTGGCCCCAACCATGGCCGCCCGGTCTCCTGGTCTCCCAGTCACCAGCTCACTCCTTCCGGCCGCTCGACCCATTCAACGTTAAATGCTGCAGCTGAGAGAATCTGAACTTTTCTTGCTCCTTTACAAGCCCCGGTGGTTAGAATGCTGTACTGCAGACTACTTCTGCTGACTGCCGGCTGACTGCAATTTGGCAGTTCGAATCCCAACAGGCTCAAGGTTGGACTCATCCTTCCATCCTTCCGAGGTGAGTAAAATGAGGACCCAGGTTGTTGGGGGCAAGATGCTGACTCTGTAAACCGCTTAGAGAGGGCTGTAAAGCAATGTGAAGCGGTATATAAGTCTTAAGTGCTATTGCTATTCTTTTCATTAAACTAGACATACCCAATTCTTGCAACTATTCTTCGTATGTTTAGCCTCCAGTCCCCTAATCATCTTTGTTGCTCTTCTCTGCACTCTTTCTAGAACATTCCCCACCACCACCCATATTGTGGCAACCGAAACAGGTTTCACCAAAAACAAAGATGTTGGATCTAATTCAATCATTGAAATACATGTATGTCAGAGGTGGGTTTCAGCAAGTTCTGACCAGTTCTGGAGAACTGGTAGTAGAAATTTTGAGTAGTTCGGAGAACCGGTAGTAAAAATTCTGACTGGCCCCACCCCCATCTATTCTCTGCCTCCCGAGTCCCAGTTGATCAGGAGGAAATGGGGATTTTGCAGTAACTTTCCCCTGGATTGGCGTGGGAATGGAGATTTTACAGTATCCTTCCCCTGGAGTGGGGTGGGTATGGAGATTTTACAGAATCCTTCCCCTGCCACGCCCACCAAGCCACACACACTAAGCCATGCCATGCCACGCGCACCAAGCCACACCCACAGAACCGGTAGTAAAACAATTTGAAACCCACCACTGATGTATGTGTATGCTAAAACCAAAAGGAAAGGCTATTCTGTAGTATCCATCTTACCAGAGCATTGTCCAATTTTCCAAGAGAAATCCAGCTCTTAGCCATAACAGATCCTAAGGAATCAAGATAGGGTTTTTCCCACCGTATCCGTAGGTGCTGGAAATTTAACTTGGGATCTTCTCTGTGGAAAAGCCATGCTGTATTATCTTTCCGCTGAAGTTATAGTCTCACGCGTTGACAGGACTCTCAGAAAACTGGAATAAAGAGGGATAAGAGAGTTTCACAAAGCCACTGAAAGACTTTGTTAATGCATACTAATGACATGTAATCCAAAATAATGAGAACAAGAGTATTTTCTATGAATTCTATGCATAAATGCAGCATTCCATTAGGAAATGGGCTCCTTATACCGACTTCGGGATGATGAATGTAAGATAATTCTGCGATGACTATGAAACAAATTATGCCAGAAATTTTATTACCGAAGCTCATGCGTCTATATGGCTATAAGAATTTCTTCTGAACATTTCCCCTTCTTTTTCAACTTTTTTTTTAATAGAAATAAAGGAGGGGGGAAGGGCATCCAGCTTAGACCAACTCTCAATAGATATAAGTACTTTGTGGCTTGCTAATACCATAATTATAGCCAATAGATTTTTATTATAACCTTCTATCTTTGGAGTTTTAGATAATGTTCCCTCCCTTTCTTTTTCAGCATTTCTGATGTTTGTATTATGCCCATTAGTTTTAATCTACATCCTTGGTATTCTTTCTCTTCCCATTTCTTTCTGGTACTTTTTTCATTCTATTTTAGAAGAAAGGTTCGGCATTTTGTTTTGAAGCAAAGAAAAACATCCTTTATTTTGGGGAGGTATCGTATTTTTCAGAGTATAAGACACATCTTAGATTTCGGGGAGGAAAATAAGAAAAAAGCTGATTGGCAGGTGGATCGGCCTCCCGGAATACCCCCAATCAGCTGTTCCCAGAGGTGAATTTTAGCAATAGGTTCCTTGGTTGTGAGCTCTGTGCCTTCCTTTTTTGGGGGGGGGGGCTTTTTTTTCTGCCTCTGAAACTTCTGAAACTTTGTTTCAGAAAAAATCTTTTTTCCTGTCTCTGAAAGCCTCTGAATCAATTTCAGAAAAAAAGCCTCTGAAGCTCTGTTTGGAGGCTTTTTTTCTGAAGCTCTGTTTGGGTTTTTTTTTTCTGAAGCTCTGTTTGGAGGCTTTTTTCCTGAAGCTCTGTTTGGGGGCTTTTTTTCCTGAAGCTTCTTTTCTGATGCTTTT
The DNA here is from genome assembly GCA_012654045.1 of Ptyas mucosa. Taxonomy (NCBI): domain Eukaryota; kingdom Metazoa; phylum Chordata; class Lepidosauria; order Squamata; family Colubridae; genus Ptyas; species Ptyas mucosa. The sequence continues at coordinate 8,279,123 of WNWU01000047.1, read as the reverse complement.
TTCAGCCTCTGAAACCTCCCTTTGAGAAGCTAGGTGGGGCTACATTCGGCATATAAGATGCACCCAGATTTTCACCCTCTTTTTTGGGGGGGGAAAGATTTATTTATTTATTTTTATTTATTTTTTATTTGATTTATATGCCGCCCTTCTCCGGAGACTCAGGGCAGCTTACAGTGCGTTAAGCAATAGCCTTCATACTTTTGTATATTTATACAAAATCAGCTTATTGCCCCCACAATCTGGGTCCTCATAAGATATAAGATGCATATAAGATGCATCTTATACGCTGAAAAATACGGTATATTCGAGTTTGAGAATTATTGTGCAACCATAGGAGAAACTAAATTAGATTTCGTTTTATGTACATCTACATTTAATTAACGATGGTTAATAGGACTGTTCAGGCCAGTCTTGTGTTTAAGCTGTCAGTCTTGAACCAGAAACCTAGGTCTGAACCTGTCTTCAACCACAAAATTCCCTGGGGAGCGTTGAATCAGTCACAATCTCTTTGAACTCAATATACCTTACAGCCCTGCTGCTCCTATGGAGATAACATTTTTTTAAAAAAATCATCTTACAATCCTTCACTCTACCTTGAGTGTTCAAGAGAACAGGTTAGGAAAAACAATTTTTAATTTAATCATATTTAAATATGAGCCAGCCATGTGCAGCAGCTGCCAAAAAAGCCAACACAGTTCTAGGCTGCATAAACAGGGATAGAATCAAGATCACGTGAAGTGTTAATACCACTTTATAAGGCCTTGGGAAGGCCACACTTGGAATACTGCATCCAGTTTTGGTAGCCATGATGTAAAAAAGATGTTGAGACTTTAGAAAGAGTGCAGAGAAGAGCAACAGAGATGATTAGGGGACTGGAGGCTAAAATATATGAAGAATGGTTGCAGGAACTGGGTATGTCTAGTTTAATGAAAAAAAGGACTAGGGAACACATAGGTGTTCCAATATCTCAGAGGCTGCCACAAAGAAGAAGGAGTCAAGCTATTCTCCAAAGCACCTGAGGGCAGGACAAGAAGCAATGGGTGGAAACTAATCAAGGAGAGAAGCAATTTATATTATTATTATTATTATTATTATTATTATTATTATCATCATCATCATCATCATCTAATTTGATTTATATGCCGCCCTTCTCCAGAGACTCAGGGCGGCTTACAATGCGTTAAGCAATAGCCTTCATACTTTTGTATATTTTATACAACATCAGCTTATTGCCCCCACAATCTGGGTCCTCATTTTACCTACCTTAGAAAGGATGGAAGGCTGAGTCAGCCTTGAGCCTGGTGGGATTTGAACTTGCAGTAATTGCAGGCAGCTGATCTTAATAACAGTTAATGACACTGCTTTAGTCTGCTGAGCCACCAGAGCTCCACTTAGAACTAAGGAGAAATTTTCTGACAGTTAGAACAATTAATCAGTGGAACAACTTGCCTCCAGAAGTTCTGAATGCTCCAACAATGGAAGTTTTGAAGATGTTAGATAACCATTTGTCGGAAGTGGTGTAGGGTTTCCTGCCTAAACAGGGGGTTGGACTAGAAGACCACCAAGGTCCCTTCCAACTCTGTTATGCTAAATTCTAAATCTTAAATTAAATCTTAAGTATTTGGTGACAAATATTTGGAGGATTTGAAGGGACACAGTGTTCAATTCTTTTCAGGAGCACCACTGGGGTAGAAGACATACTCTGCACAAGTATGAAGGTCCAATTTATGTTGCTCTAAAGCTCCATTTATGGCAAGAAGGTTGGATCCATTTCTCTTTCCTCTTTCATCTTTTTGGCCAAGGATTGAGAACTGATGGCACAAGCTTAAAAATTATTTGAGTTGTGAGGTCTGTTCAGGCAACTGAATTTCTGAAGTTCCTGGATCGAGATAAGAATGAACTACATCTCAGCAGTTCCCTTTTTGGCATTTTCTAATGGGGGAAAAAAATAATCAAATAAATTGTAATTGAGGGAAAGATGTGAAATGAGATTGCTGAAGACCAATAAACAGAAGAAAGCGAACTGGATGTCAGAACAGATGGTAGATTTGCCAAGAAAAGAAGTCAAAGACAAGAAAGAGAAAGATTTCAGGAACGAACTCAACAAAGAATTTCAGAGAGGAGTTAGAAGAGACAAGAAGCAGTCTTGTGAAGACATGAAAGATGGAAAAAAACCAAGGATGGTCTTCCAAAAGATCTCTGAACTCAGAAGGAGGCTTCAACCTCAAACGTATATGCTAAAAATTGCCAATGGACAGATAGTAACTGGAAGAAGATCAAACAAAGATGGAAGGAGTATACTGAAGTCTCATACACTAGAGATGTTAACATCCAAGATACTTAGAAGTTATTTCATATGTAGAAGAACCTCTAGTGCGAGAAGATGAAATGAGATCAGCACTCCGGTCAATACTAAGTCGGAAGGCTATAGTAATTAATAAAAGATCTGCAGAAATACAGCAAGCAAGAATAAACGAATATCAAGCAAAGCCCAAGAATGAGGTGGAACAATTCAGTCGGAATCTCGTTCTTTATTTGCTTGTACATAACAGACAGAATCTTATAACAGATTACACCCTTATATATACGTCCCAGGATAAAATTGCAGGATCCAATCTGGATCGGATTGGATCAGTGGTGAAATCCAATTTTTTTTTTTACTACCGGTTCTGTGGGCGTGGCTTGGGCATGGTGTGGCTTAGTAGGCGTGGCTTGGTGGCTGTGGTGTGGCTTGGTGGGCATGGCAGGGGAAGGATACTGCAAAATCTCCATTCCCACCCCACTCTAGGGGAAGGATATTGCAAAATCTCCATTCCCACCCTATTCTGGGGCCAGCCAGAGGTAGTATTTGCTGGTTCTCCGAATTACTCAAAATTTCTGCTACCGGTTTTCCGAACTGCTCAAAATTTCCACTACCGGTTCTCCAGAACCTGCTGGATTTCACCCCTGGATTGGATGCGCTGGAGCCCATCCACTTCTGTGGTGAGAAGTTCTTCTCTCACCCTCATTAAGGGTGAGAGAAGGCTCCACCATGAGTTCGAAAAGCTTGAAAGACTAAACCTCTTGCCCCAGTAACTGACTCAGATTGGATCCTGCTACACCCTCACTACTCCTAGTCTAAGAAATATACTCTGGAAGATTCTGTAAAGTGACTATCCTTAATCTCTCCCTCTGTCTCCTATCCCAGCTCTGGGTTGAGGTGCCTCTTCTCTCCCTACCCTTTCTGGAATGTGTTCCATACTTCCTGGGGAACTGTAGTCTACCACCCCAGCTCCAAAGGTGGGAGCCTTGGTGGTGCAGCGGACTAAAATGCTGTTAAGTAGCACTTAGCTGCCAGTTGCCTGCAATTACTGCGAGTTCAAATCTCACCAGGCTCAAGGGTAGGTAAAATTACTACTACCTTTAACTAATTTCCCCCCCCCCCAATAATCCAGGAATAATTTAAACATGTAAGGATTATCCTTTTCTTTTAAACCTTTTAAACCTTTTCCCCCCACCCTCATTTCTATGTTTCTTTTCATCTAGATGGCCTTTGGCTGCTAAATAAAGGGTGAATGAGTTTTGTTGTGACATTCATACTTCCCTCTCTTCCCTCACTTCTGTGGTTGCCACGTCCTATGCTATCTCAAGGCAATACTGTGTTGGGGTAGAACTAAATTTGAAATTCAGGATTTAACCACAACAATAACAGCAACATCTATCAAGGCTTGACAAAGGCTGCCACCCAAAGTGGCATGAATTCAAGGCAGCCATTTCCCTGGCAGATGGCTTGCTGCAATGGTGTGAACAGAGACAGATCTTTGTGTAGTTGTGTAAAGGTTGCTGCCTCCAGTTTGTTTGCCTCGTTTTCTTCCTTAGCTCTCACTCCCAGCTGCCTTCTTAATGAAGCTTTAGACATCTTATCCTGGTTAAAAAAAAACGATCTCAGAATATATATATATATATATATGATTTGTTGTGAATGAGACTGCTTGAGGGCTCTTGGATTGGAGCTGAAAGGCGAGAGGGAAGCAGGATGCTCCATCCCATATTGGGGTAGACCCGGTGCTTCGACAGAAAAACACTTATATATATGTGTGCAAGTTTTGGTGTATTCGGGTCTTTTCCCGTGTAAGATTGAGAGTATCTTGGCGACTTTTCGACAAGGTCCCACTTCGTCGAAACGTCGCCAAGACGTTTCGTCGAAGTAGTCAATTACTTTGTTTTACTTTATTCTTTACTTTATTCAATTACTTTGAATACAAAGTATTCACTATTTATTTACTTTGTTATTCAAAATATATTTCAATATATTGAATATATATATATGTATGTATGTGTATATATATATATATATATACACACACACACACACACACACACACATATACAGTATTTGTTTTCGTAGATTTTCACGGGTACTGGTATGTAAGTCTTGGCGTATTCGGGTCTTTTCCCGTGTAAGATTGAGAGCATCTGGGTGACATTTCAACGAGGTTCCACTCATAATCTTCAGGCTGGTGTCTTCGGCTTCGTGCTTGTGCGAGCAAAGTGTGATCAGAGATGTCGTCTCTCTATAAATACTGGTGGGGAGGTGGGGAGTGCTGGCTTTGTTGTTGTAAGCGGGTTGGTTGGCTGTGTTGTTACATCTTGATTAGTAGATGGAGTTGATGTTTGCAGATTAGTCGGCTGTTTCGTAACATCCTGTGTGGCCGAGGTCCTAGCTGTGTACCCATTAGCCTTTTGTGTTGTAACGACCTGGGTAATGGGTTGTGTGGTAACATCTTGAGCTCTAGTGTTGTGACATCCTGAGTCCTGTGCTGCAACATCCTGGGTAGTTGGCCGTGTTGTAACATCCTGAGCTTTAGTGTTGTAACATCCTGAGTTCTGTGATGTATTGTCTTGAGCAGATGGCTGTGATGCAACATCCCGGGCTTTGGTTTGGCTCTGAGTCTGAGGTCTTGTCATGTGTTCATGGCATGTGTTAGTTTGCTTTGTGTGGGGATCGGAGGAGGGCGCAGCAGCTGGCAATGCTGCTGTAGTCCGGCCCCTGGACGGTGGTTGCATTTTGTCTATGGGATGGGATTGGGTTTGAATCTGGTGAGGATGATTAGTGGTGGTGTCATGTGTTATCCTGGGTCTGGTGTTAAATTTATTGATCATGGTGCATAAAGAAGCGAAGTTGGAATGAGTTTTCAATTATCATCACAGATGGAAGGGGCCTCAGAGGTCTTCTAGTCCAACGCCCTGCTCAAGCAGGAGATCCTATACCATTTCAGACAAATGGTTGTCCAATCTCTTTTTTAAAGCATCCAGTGATGAAGCACCCAGAAGTTCTGAAGGCAAGTCATTCCACTGATTAATTGTTCTCACTGTCAGGAATTTTCTCCTTCATTCTAGACTGCTTGTCTCCTTGATTAGTCTCCATCCATTGCTTCTTGTCTTACCTTCTGGTGCCTTGGAAAATAGGTTGACCCCCTCTTTTTTTGTGGCAGCCCCTCAAATATTGGAACACTGCTATTATGTACCCCAAGTCCTTCATTTCATTCAACTAGGCATGCCCACTTCCTGCAACTATTCTTCAAATGTTTTAACCTCCAGCCCTCTAATCGTCTCTTCTCTGCACTCTTTCCAGAGTCCCAAAATCTTTTTTTTTTTTTTTTAATATTGTTGTAACCAGAACTGGATGCAGTATTCCAAGTGTGGTCTTAACCAGGTCCAAACACAAGTTTGAGATGATTTTGAAAGTAGCAAAAGTGAGTGGGTTTTACACATTTATACACGCTTCAAGTGCTTGAAGAAGGATGCAGAGCTAAGGACAACATTTGGAAACCTATAGTTTCCTTTGATCTAATTTCTAAGAACATACAACAGTCTGTGAAGATTTGCAGTCATCCAGGTCATGGTTGTCCCAAAGGTGCTTTTTCAGGAGGCAACTGGACTTCCTTGTTTTTTTTTTCTTTTGAAGACATTTTGCTTCTCATCCAAGAAGCTTCTTCAGATCTGACAGGATAGTCCTCACTTAGGAAAAAATTAGAATGTGCAGAAATGAATAGATCAACACTTGCTTTAAAGGAGAAAGAACAAACTCAATATTATATGACATGGGAGTTATTTTATTGGAAAGTAAAAAGAGAAGTTAGAAATAAATTGAGATCGTTTAGAAATATAGAAAACATGTTAAGATAGAGACACAAACAATATGATGATTCTTACTAATGTGACTATTAAGATTATTATATTTAATATTATTATTATTATATTTTTATTAGAAGATACGTTAAGAGAGAGAAATGAATAGATTTATTATTGTTGTTGTTGTTGTTGTTGTTGTTAATCTTTAGTGAGATTCACAGCCTTTGAGGCTGGTTAATAGCTCAGCAGCTCGAGTCCTAACCAAGGACCTAGGAACTGTTAAGGTATCGTCAGAGGATGTAAGCTGTTCCGAGTAAGGTGGTTTTTTGTAGAATCAAAATGTTCAAGTCCGGTAAATTTAGAATTTCTAAATAGCGGGGTGGCCCTTTCGGGATTGCTCCAAGGGCTCCAATTACAATTGGGACAACACACGATTTCTTTTTCCACAGTCGCTCAACTTCAATTTGCAAGTCCCGGTACTTTGTGATTTTTTCTTGCTGCTTATCTTCAATCCGTGCATCACCAGGTATTGCAATGTCAATGAACCAGACTTTTTTCTTTTCGACTATCGTTATGTCAGGTGTGTTGTGGACCAAGTGCCTGTCAGTCTGAATCCTGAAGTCCCACAAGAGTTTCTCATTCTCTACAACTTTCTCAACCTGATGTTCCCAGTGGTTTTTGCTGTACTCAAATCCAAACTTCTGGCACAATTTCCAGTGAATGACCTTAGCAATGTGGTCATGGCATTGTAGGTAGTCAGATGATGATGATGATGATGATGATGATGATTGTAAGATTAGAGAATCAGTATCAATGTAATGAATAATGTTTTAAATTGTGATTGTTATTGCACAGAGATATTTTTACCCAGCCAACACACTGTTTAATGGAAGATGGAATGTTTAAGTTAAAAGATAAAATTTAAATTAAAAAAAAAATGATAGTCCCCACTATCCTGTCAGAGCTGAAGGAGCTTCTTAGATGAGAAGCGAAACATCTTCAAAAGGAAAAAAAAAAACCCCAAGAAAGTCCAGTTGCCTCCTGAAAAAGCACCTTTGGGGCAAGAACATACAACAAACAACATGCAAAAGAAGAAATTTGCAGACGGGGGTATCTTGTTTTGGTCTCTTGTCCAAACAATTCCAAGTGAAGTTACTTCCCAGCAACAATAAATTAACGTAGCTGAAAGGGGGGGGGAAAAAGAAAAGAAAAGAAACAAAGATGCCACAAGGAAGGAATAAGGGACCAAGCTATGTCCATTTCAATTTTGTTGTCAGACGCCAAGAAGAAACAAATCCTCGGCTACACCTATCGAGTTTGTTACATTTACACAGTAGGTCTGAAAAATTAATGACTCATGCATTTATCCTGCTGAAGCTGTGGAACAATAATGGAGAAAGCAAAAATGTAATTACGGGAACTGGACATTGGCCAGCCCTTAGAAAATGCATTTTCGTTCGTTTCCAGATCCATTTTTCAATCTGCTTTACTGCAACGTTTTCCAAAAGATGTCACCCCGCCCGGCAAAGCCAGGGAGACCAGAAGCATGAGATGAGCAATGTGCTAGATAGATAAGTTCGCAATTTGGGAAGGGGTAGCATAGGATTTCTTGGCCAGGCGAAATGACGACAGAAGTTAGAACACTCCAGAACATTTGGATTAGTTTTGAATATTCTCTTCCCCCCACTCCTTCACACTCACAGAGCTGCTCTAGGGAAACTAAAGAGAATGACAGCCTTCTCCCCATCAGGAGAATTCCTGCTGTTTCTTGACCTACTTTCACCATCATTTCTACCATCACCTTCATCACGGGTTGGTTTAACATAGAGAGAATTTAATTTAAAAGCAGACTTTCGATAGTGGAAATCTCTCCTAGTTTGGCAATAACACGTTGCCAATACAAATCAGAACACCAAATATAAGTTGGGTGGAAACGATCTCATAGATGACCTTCACTCTGTCAAGGACCTAGGAGTACTCATCTCAAACAATCTAAGCCCCAGAGCTCACTGTAACAGCATTGCCAAAATGGTATTAAGAGTTGTTAACCTAATTTTGAGAAGCTTCTTCTCCGGTAACGTTGTATTGCTGACTAGGGCATACAAAACCTTTGCCAGACCAATTCTTGAATACAGCTCATCCGCCTGGAACCCTCACTGTATATCGGACATTAACACGATTGAGCGGGTTCAGAGGTATTTCTCAAGAAGAGTACTCCACTCCTCTATTCACAATAGAATTCCCTATGTCGCCAAGGTTGAAATTTTGGGCTCGGACAATCTGGAACTGCACCGCCTGAGGTCCGATCTAAGCATAGTACACAAAATTGTCGGCTACAACATCTTACCTGTCAACGACTTCTTCAGTTTCAACCTCAATAGTACACGGGCAAACAATCGATACAAAGTCAAGGTAAACCGCTTCAAACTCGATTGCAGAAAATAAGACTTCAGCAACAGAGTGGTCAACACCTGGAATGCTCTACCCGACTCTGTTGTTACAACCTCAAACCCCCCACAGCTTCAACCTTAAAACTGTCTACTGTGGACCTCACCCCATTCCTAAGAGGTCCGTGCCTTACTGTCCCCATTTATCTGTATATTTATTTATTTATTTATTTATTTATTTATTTATTTATTTATTTATTTATTTATTTATATTTATATGCCACCCTTCTCCGGAGACTCAGGGTGGCTTACAATGCGTTAAGCAATAGCCTTCATACTTTTTGTATATTTATACAAAGTCAGCTTATTGCCCCCACAATCTGGGTCCTCATTTTACCCACCTTAGAAAGGATGGAAGGCTGAGTCAACCTTGAGCCTGGTGGGATTCGAACTCGCAGTAATTGCAGGCAGCTGGATGTTAAATGCTGCCTTAATAGGAGGCATTAGCCTGCTACGACACTCAGGCTCCTTCCTTTACTTCCTTTGTTCATGTTTATGTTCATACCTATACTTGTTATCTTGTACATGTTTGACAAACAAATAAAATAAATAAATAAATAAATAAAGACCAAAAAAAAAAAAAGATGCCTAACCCAAAAACAAAGGAATTCTCCACTGAAGGAAAAGGAGCTCCCTCGAGCTTATTAAAGTACCTGTGGAGATACTCAACCATCCAGGTCATGGCTGTCCCTTTTCAAAAGGCAACTGGATTTTTCTTTGGGGGGGGGGGAGGGCAGAGGTGAACTACTCCCGGTTCAGACCGGATCGCCCTATCCAGTAGCAATGGAGGCGGGTGGTTCGGAGAACCGGTAGCAAAAATCCCTGCCCCACCACCATGCCCAGCTGAGCCGCGCAATCATCAGAGGCTTTTTTTTTTTACTTTTAAAAGCATTTTTTCTACAACCTCTTCGGCCGAAAAAATGCTTTTAAAAGTAAAAAAAAAAAAGCCTCTGATGATCGTGCAGTTCAGCTGGGATCGTCAGAGGCTTTTAAAAGCATTTTTTCTACAACCTCTTTGTCTAAAGAGGTTGTAGAAAAAAATGCTTTTAAAAGCAAAAAAAAAAAAAAAGTTGGCCACTCCCACCCAGTCACATTAAACCCCCCCACCAAGCCACGCCCACAGAACCGGTGGGGTGGGGTGGGGGGTGTGAGGTTGGTTTCTTCCTTGAGGAAAAAAAAAAACCCAAGAAAGTCCAGTTGTCTTTTGAAAAACACCTTTGGGAAAAGTTTATCAAAGCTTCCGAAAGAGAGATCCAACCTAGAATTAAGGAAAAATTAGAAGTTCATTCTTTTTTTTGTTGTTGTTGTTATTTAAATTTATTAAAAAGTTTTTTTTAAAAACAAAAAAACCCATCCTTTACCATTTTCTTCTTTTCAACTATTTCACATCGGTAAACATTTATTACATATCCATTTTTCTCCCTTATTTCAATTTATCCTTTATACATATAATTCTAATATTGCTTTATTTACATATATACATATAGATAACAGTGTACACAATTTCGTTCCTACGATCTGCATCTGTTCTGTTTCCTCTTCTTTGTTACTGCATTTCCACTCCTATATCTTCCTCATTTACTCTTTCTTTGCCTTTTATCCCTCTCCTCTAACCATTCATACCGATGGTTAAGAAGAAATTTTCTGACTCCAAGGTCCCTTCCAACCCCGTTATTCTGTATTCTAAGCTCATTTAAGCATTCAGTTTTGGTCGCCACGATGTAAAAAAGATGTGGAGACTCCAGAAAGAGGGCAGATAAGAGCAACAAAGATGATTAGGGGACTGGAGGCTAAAACATATGAAGAACAGTTGCTGGAATTGGGTATCTTTAGTTTGATGAAAAGAAGGACTAGGGGAGACATGATAGCAGTGTTCCAATATCTCAGGGGCTGCCACAAAGAAGAGGGAATCAACCTATTATCCAAAGCACCTGAAGGTGGAACAAGAAGCAATGGATGGAACCTAATCAAGGAGAGAACCAAACTAGCACTAAGGAGAAATTGCCTGACAGCTAGAAAAATTAATGAGCGGAGCGACTTGCTTCCAGGAGTTGTGGGTGCTCCAACACTGGAAGTTTTTAAAAAGAGATTTAAAAAGAGATTGGATTTTAAAAAGAGATTTAAAACTTTTAAAAAAGTTTTTAAAAAGAGATTTGTCTGAAATGGTATAGGGTCTCCTGCTTGGGGGTTGGACTAGAAGACCTCCAAGGTACCTTCCAACCAGCGGTGAAATCCGGCTGGATCTATCCGGCTCACGCGAACCAGTAGGGCCGGTGGCAGGAGGCTCCGCCCACCCACCGGGACATCATTACATCTCATTTTTGACCCTCTGCACATGCACAGAAGAGGCACAAATGCTCACATTTCCGAACCGGTAGCGAAGATAAGTGCATTTCACTGCTGCTTCCAACTCTATTCTTCTGTATTCTAAGCTGATGGGCAAACAAAGGCAGGCCTCCTTTGAGACAGAAGCACAGCAGGTAAAAACAACGCAATCCCCCAAACTATAGAGATACATAAAATATTTGCTGTGTGAATTGGCCAATCTCCCCAAGGTTTAAAATCAAAGAGAAGAAAGTTTGGGGTTTGGCAGAGAAGATGAAAGCCAGGAGTAGCTCAAGCTCTGACATTAATAGTTGAAACAAAAACCCTGTGAGTAATGCCACCGTCTGGATTTTTGTTCTTCTCTAGACACCGATGTAGAGCGAGACTTGGGGGCGGATTCTGGGAATAGAACAAAACTCTGCTTTGCAAAGAGAAAGAGAAACATCAATAGAATAGAATAGAATAGAATTCTTTATTGGCCAAGTGTGATTGGATACACAAGGAATTTGTTTTGGTGCATCTGCTCTCAGTGTACATAAGGAGAATAAAATACATACATCAAGAATAAAAAGATACAATACTTAATGATAGTCATAGAATAGAACAGAACAGAACAGAACAGAACAGAACAGAACAGAACAGAACAGAACAGAATAGAATTTTTATTGGCCAAGTGTGATTGGACACACAAGGAATTTGTCTTTGGTACATATGCTCTCAGTGTACATAAGGAGAATAAAATACATTCATCAAGAATAAAAAGATACAACACTTAATGATAGTCAGAATAGAATAGAATAGAATAGAATAGAATAGAATAGAATAGAATAGAATAGAATAGAATAGAATAGAATA
>WNWU01000047.1:8254119-8264823 GCA_012654045.1 Ptyas mucosa | reverse complement strand
AAATGAGAGAGAACGAGGGTGAGAGAATGAGAGAATGAGGGAATGAGTGAAAGAGAGAGATGGGAGAGAGAATGAGAGAATGAGAGAGAGAGAAAGAGATATAATGAGAAAGAGATTGAGAGAGAGAATGTGGGAGAGAATGAGAGAGAAAGAGGGTGAGAGAACAAGAGAGAGAGAATGAGAAAGAGAGAATGAGGGAGAGAGAATGAGAGAGAGTGAAAGAGATATAATGAAAAAGAGAGAATGAGAGAGAGAACAAGGGAGAGAGACTGAGAGTGAGAGAGAGAGAGAGAGAAAGAGAGAGATGGGAGAAAACAGCACTTTAAATAAACAGTTTGTACATTATAGCCTACTACATATGATAAGGCAGAAAATGCCTACATAAGAGGCATTTAGTGGAAAGTTATCCCAGTGTTGAATTTGTATATCGGCATTCACAGCTTTTATCAAATTGAGATGACAATTGCTATGCGTATAAGTGCCATAAGAAAAATTGGAAGTCGTTTCTTTAGGTCTCTTTCTTTTCTTTCTCTTTTGTTATCTTTCACTTTTCTTCTACTCAGCCCCGTTGTGAACCGGTAGTAAAGATAAGTAGAACCCGCCCCTGGAACAAACCAGTGGTGAAATGTAAAATTTGTTACTACCGGTTTTGTGGGCGTGGCTTGGTGGTGGTGGGTAATGTGACTGGGTGGGCGTGGCCAATTTTTTTTTCTTTTTTACCTTTAAAAACATTTTTTCTATAACCTCTTGGGCCGAAGAGGGTGCAAAAAAGTTGCCTTTAAAAGCCTCTGACGATCCCAGCTGAGTTGCCTGATTGTCAGAGGCTTTTAAAAGCATTTTTCTACAACCTTTTCGGCCCGAAGAGTTTGTAGAAAAAATGCTTTTAAAAGGCTCTGACGATCCCAGCTGAGCCACGCGATCATCAGAGGCTTTTTTTTTTAACTTTTAAAAGCATTTTTTCAGTCAAAGAAAAAATGCTTTTAAAAGTTGAAAAAAAAGTCTCTGATGATTGCACGGCTCAGCTGGGCATGGGCTGGGGGGCAGGGATTTTTGCTACCGGTTCTCCGAACCACCCGCTGTTATTACTACCGGATCGAACAATCCGGTCCAAACCGGGAACATTTCACCCCTGGAACAAACAAATAAAATATTAGGAGTAAACTGTTGGTCAGCTAAACCCTTTGCCTTGAAGCAACAGAGTATCCATTTTGTGGCGTTTTTCACGAGCCACCTTGGACATCTTATCCAGAGTGATCGAGTCACAGATTTCCTGCACAGTCTTGGTCATCTTTATGGGTTCCTCTCAACTGTATGCTTCAACCTAAACCAATTGCCTTTTAATCAAACCAAACCAAACCAAACCAAACCAAAAGCACACATATATTGTAAACTGGGGGAAAGCAGGCTTAATAAGAGTGACTGTGAGAGGGATCTTGGAGTCTTAGTGGACAACTAGCTAAATAGGAGCCAGCACTGTGTGGCGGCAGTCAAAAAAGCCAATGCAATCCTAAATTGCATTAACAGAGGGATACAATCAAGATCAAGGGAGGTACTAATACCATTCTATAAAGCCTTAGTAAGACCACACCTAGAGTACTGCATCCAGTTTTGGTCACCACACTATAAAAAAAGATGTTGAGACTCTAGAAAGAGTGCAGAGAAGAGCAACCAAGAGGATTAGGGCACTGGAGACTAAAACATACAATGAATGGTTTCAGGAACTGGGCATGGCTAGTCTAGTGAAGAGAAGAACCAGGGGAGACAGGATAGCAGTCTTCCAGTATTTGAGGGGCTGCCACAGACAGGAGGGGGTCAAGCTATTTTCCAAGGCACCTGAAAGCTAGACAAAGAATAATGGATGGAAACTGATCAAGGAGAGATTCAACCAAGAAATAAGGAGAAATTTTCCAACAGTGAGAGCAATCAACCAATGGAACAGAAGTTTCCTTCGGAAGTTGTGGGAGCTTCACCACTGGAAGCTTTCAAGAAGAGACTGGACTGCCATCTGTCAAAAATGGTGTAGGGTCACCTGCTTGGGTTGGGGGTTGGACTAGATGACCTACAAGGTCCCTTCCAACTCTGCTAATCTAATCTAATCTAATCTAATCTAATCTAACCTAATCTAATCTAATCTAATCTAATCTAATCTAATCCATAGCTGCAGAGCTCTATTTCCTTTCCTTGCAGGAAACTGAAAATGTTGACTTTAGACCAATGGTGAAATCCAATTCTTTTTACGACCGGTTCTATTTGGTAGTTAAAGCTTGGTAGGTGTGTTGTGGCTTGGTCGGCGTGGCTTGGTGGGCGTAGCAGGGGAAGGTTACTGCAAAATCCCCATTCCCTCCCCACTCCTGGGGGAAGGATATTGCAAAACCTCCATTCCCACCCCACTCTGGGGCCAGCCAAAGATGGTATTTGCCGGTTCTCCGAACTACTCAAAATTTCTGCTACTGGTTCTCTGAACTGCTCAAAATTTCCACTACCGGTTCTCCCGAACCTGTCAGAACCTTCTGGATTTCACTCCTGCTTTAGACTCACTGATTCTTGAATCCCAGATGTGACTGTTTATTCAGCACATTGACTACGCAAAAACTTTCCAGAAAAGGCAAAACCTGACAGGCACACTGCCCCATTCAGCATGAAGGATCCCTCCCTGATTCAAGCCATTTCCAACATCTGCATAGGCTGCTTAGAAGCTGAAACTAAGATTTTGTACCTCCCTGCAGAAAAGAGACCTGCAGTTCACTTTCCTTCCTTTAGAATTATATCTGGGGAGCACACAGCACCTTAATTTTGTATAACTGCAAATTAAACTGACTGTATCTGATTTCTTGCTGTAGGGTGTCAATCAATGGTGTATTTCAATGTCTGTCACCTGCTGAAAAGGTCTCAGTTAAAAGCTTGGCTTTTTTTAAAAAAAGAAAAAAACACACACCCCATTTTTCCTTAATGATAGCACCATACTGAGGTCGTGACTTCTTTTCTTTTCTTTTCTTTCTGAAGGGAAAGATAGATTCTCTGAAAGTCGGAAGGAAAGTTAGAGAAGCAACAGCAAGGAAGTTCAGCAATTAGCTTCTGACAAAAATCCTGGGGTCATTCAGGTAACTGAGCCACCAAGGGAGAATTCCCACTGTGCGGGAGAAAACCGGTCTTAGGAGCGGGAGTCAAATAATAAGCGACAGTGGCCTCTTTTCATTCAAGTTTAATTTGCAAGTTTATTTCAGTGAATGTCACCAAATGACATCAACAGTCCTAGCAATCGACAGTTCTAGCAAACCGGCGGGACAAATTGTCCTCGCAAATCGTGGATGCCCCATCCCTGGAGACTTTTAAGAAGAGACGGGACAGCCGTTTGTCAGAACTAGTATAGGTCCCCTCCGTGAGCTGGGGGTTGGACCAGATGACCTCCAAGGTCCCTTCCAACCCTGACACTGTTATCATTACAATCCAATACAAAGCGAGAGGGAGGGAATTTAAGAAGATTGTGGTCCAAAACGCATCCCTGTCAATTATTAGCCAACAGCTGAACTGTTTACAACAGGTAGCATACGTGTTGATCGGGAGTGGGCTGCTACGGGTTCGCCCAGGTTTGGGAGAACCTGGACCTAACGTTATGGCCGGTTCAGAGAACCTTCAAATCACACCCCTGGCTGGAACCTCCCTCCCTCACACCCTGCCCCCCCCCCCCCCCCCCCCCCCTCCCCCCCCCCCGGACCCCCCCCTTGGCCCGTTTTGGATACGAGGTAAGTACAGGGCCCACACGGAAGCTCAGAGAGGGGGAAAAACAGGCCTCCCAGAAGTTCCAGAAGGCCAGAAACAGGCCTGTTTCCGGCCTCCGGAGCCCGGGGCAGTTTTCGTCCTCCCAAGGCTCGAGGAAAGCCTCCGGAGCCTGGGGAAGGCTAAAACAGCCCCCTCCCCACCGCTGTGGTGCAGGAGGCTGACTAGGCCACACCCACCAAGCCACGCCCACCCAGCAACTGGGCAGAGAACCCGTTGATGAAATTTTTGAAGCCCACCTCTGCTGTTGACCTATTCAATAGGTGAAGTTTAGCATCCGTTTTGGTTAGTTTTCTGTGGTTGTTTGATTAGTCCATGGCTCCGCGTATTGTGTGAACGCAGAAAATGGGTTACTTTCAGTCACCCGGTTGGCGAAACGCAGCCATTGAAAATAAGTGAATTTCAAGCTATGGTTTATGAATCTTTTTTAAAAAGTTAAGAGTTCATTTGAAAGCCCAGTTCCTGGTCTGCATGTCAAGACGTTTATTTATTTATCATGGTTTATTTATGTTCCTGACTTGGCAGGAAGAGGAGGAAGTTAAAAAAAAAACCTCTCAAGAATAAGAACTGGGTCAGACTCACAGGGGCGTCTGCAAAAAACAGAACACATTTTATATGCAGAGCAGCTCATTATATGGAAAACAAGACGGAATCTGTTAGAGGGCTTTATCTACTAAATATAGATTAAATATAAACGAAATAGATTTGGAAGCAGATCCAAATTAATAGGCAACGCTAGAATTTTGAGCGTTTTTCATTTAAACTCACAAATGCTTACTATCCTGGGTTGTCACCATCAAGAAAAAAATTAATTCATTCCTTTGCTTTAGATAGACCACAGCTTGTGATCTAGAGTCTTAGACAAGCCATACAGAAAATAGATATATTTTTCAGAAAAATACCTGACCCATAATTTTAACCTCCTAGATCAGGGGTCTGTAACCTTAAACACTCAAAGAGCCATTTGGATCCATTTTTCAGAGAAAAGAAAACACCGGGAGCCACAAAACCCTTCCCGTGCCTGACTATTTCTTCAGCGGCCACAAAACTAGCATATGTAGTTGAATTCAACGTTCCGTTTTCTTCTCAAACTTTTCTTTTCTTGGATTTATCCATGCTTGGCTTACCGGGGGTTGAAAAGCTCAATAAATCATTTGCCGGCAGGTATTGCACATTGGCTGTTGTGACATATATTTTGAGTGACAGGGAGCCGCAGCAGAGGGATGAAAGAGCCATATGCGGCTCCAGAGCCACAGGTTGCCGACCTCTGTCCTAGACCTTTTCTAACTCTGTGGGTGAAAAGTTGTTCTAATCTTGGGAAGACATGCTTCAAAATTGATTGGCAAAACACCAGTTAGAACTAATTCAGTGAGAATGGTTGGCATTATAAAACCTTGCGAGATTTGGAAATTGACTTAGCTGTCAATGCCAACGTCTGTACTGGAAGCATCGTGTTAAAATCTCAGAATGTTTGTCCAACTGTTACGCTATTACATGAAATATTTGTTTGGAATCCATGCTTGAAAAGAGCCAATATATTTTTCTATATATTTTTATCTTCTTTTTTCATTTGTGTGGGTTATTTTAATTGCAATCCTACAACTATATTGCCTGTAGAGGCATAAAAACGAAAAGAATATGATCCCAACTTGAAAGCTGCATTTGGTGGTTTCCAGCAGAAAGCTGCAACTGCAATAAGATGGAGATAGATCTGATTTTGCACATCAGTTAGGAGAAGACTGAAATGTAATTCCTTTCCTTCTTCCCTCAGAGAAATAATCTAAGTTAGTAGCCATTAATTATTACTTAAGTTGACTTTTTCCTCTTTTCTATTAGAATAGAACAGAACAGAACAGAACAGAACAGAACAGAATAGAATTCTTTATTGGCCAAGCATGATTGGACACACAAGGAATTTGTCTTTGGTCCATATGCTCTCAGTGTGCATAAAAAGAAAAGATATATTCACCAAGAATCCTAAGATACAACACTTAGTGATAGTCATAGGATACTAATAAGCAATCAAATCATACTAGGAAACAATAAAAACAATATAAGTTGTAAAGATACAAGCAACATGGATAGAGCCATAAGTGGGAAGAGATAGGTACTAGTAAGGATGAGAAGAAGAATAGTAAAACAGTCTTAGTAATTAATCTAAACAGTTAGAACAATTAATCTATGGAACAACTTGCCTCCAGAAGTTGTAAATGCTCCAACACTGGAGGTTTTGGAGAAGAGATTAGACAACCATTTGTCTGAAGTGGTGTAGGGTTTCCTGCCTAAGCAGGGGTTGGACTAGAAGACCTCCAAGGTCCCTGCCAACTTTGTTATTCTGTTCCGTTAAATCTGCTAGCTTTCTATGCTGACCAATATTCTGGTTTAGCATTGTATGCAAAGATGGCTAATTAAATACAGTTTACACCGGACTGTGATTATAACTGCCCAACATTAACTGAATTAGAAGAAAGTGTTCCAGTGTTTTTGGTTGTCTTTAGGTGCCAAGAGAAACTTCCTCCACTCTTCCATCCATCTAGCTTTCACCCAGCATGTCCAATGCTCAATAGAAGCTTAGATAAATGACTAAAAAAGGATCAAATCATAATTTCATATACAGGTAGTCCTCAACTTACCACAGTTCCTTTAGTGACCACTCAAAGTTACAACGGCACTGAAAAAAGTGCCTTAGGACCATTTCTCACACGTATGACCATTGCAGCATCTCTGCAGTCACATGATTTACATCTGGTTGCTTGACAACTGACTCGTATTTATGACAGTTGCAGTGTCCCAGGCTGACAGACGTGATCAACTTTTGACAACGTTCTGACATGCAAAGTCAAAAGGGGAAGCCATTGTTACTAATTTAACAACTGCGGCCGATTCACTTAAGCCAGGAGTCTGCAACCTTAAACACTCCACAAAGAGCCATTTGGACCCGTTTCCCACAGAAAAGAAAACACCGGGAGCCACAAAAACCCTTCCCGTACCTGACTATTTCTTGAGCGGCCACAAAACTAGCATATGTAGTTGAATTCAACGTTCTGTTTTCTTCTGAAACTTTTCTTTTCTTGGATTTATCCATGGTTGGCCTACCGGGGGTTGAAAAGCTCAATAAATCATGTGCTGGCAGGTGTCGCATATTGGCTGTTGTGATGCATATTTTGAGTGACGGGGAGCCGCAGTAGAGGGGTGAAAGAGCCACATGCGGCTCCAGAGCCACAGGTGGCTGACCCCTGACTTAACCCACGTGGCAAGAAAGCTTGTTAAACGGGGCAAAACTCCCTTAATAAATTTCTCACTGAGCAATATCAATTCTGGGCTCCATTGGGGTCGTAAGTCAAGGACTACTTCTTAGGCTAGGCTAAACTGGCTTCTGAATTTAGCCAAAGCTCAGGAAGCAAACAAGCCAATAACAAATGGATAAAAGGCCAGCATCATTGAACTTTGGGGCTTTGGGAAGCAAACTTTCCCATTGCTTTCATAATTCTCTCCTCCATCATTCAGTAAGTTTCTTCCCTCCAACCGGGTTGGCACGTCTGCTATTTCCACCCACTATATTTTCATTGTGACATTCTAATTGCTTTGAACCATGACCGTAGAACATTTGTGAGTGAGATCGGTACTGTAATAGTCTGGCTGTGTTTTTCTCGTTTACTAGAGCTCAACTGGCAGGCAGCTTTCTGAGGTGCGGTGATAGAGCGAACAGCTGAGAAGCTGTAGGAAGAATCAAATGGCAGTTAAATTATATTTGCTCTTTGATTGCGACGACATTTCGCGCAGCGGAACAAAACGGGAAGGCAATTTAACTTAGCAAAGTTGAGAAGAACACCTCAAAAAGTGACACCTGCATGGACTAAAAATCCCTCCACCGAGGTTGTATGTGGGAGAGGGGCAGAGCATAGGGAGGGGAAAAAACCCACCCCTGTGGAGAGGAAAACACAAATTGTTTGGTATTAACAATAGGAAATTTCTTTTTGTTAAGAAAATGTGCTGTTTGACCTTTTTTCCTCTCTCCTGATGGATATTTCTGTTCCCATATGTTGGCGCCAGATGTTTGAAGCATCTGTCGGCAAAACATGAGTTTATAAAGGGTGTTGACATTCTTTTTACAGTATCCTTTTGCCCAGTTTTTTTCGGAGGAGAGGGAAGGTGGAGTCGTTGTGATGCACATTGAGGTAGAACATAGGATCAGTTGAGGTGGAATCAAGGCAGTTTATCAAGTCCTGCATTCTGTTCCCACGAGTTTATATTTGTGTTTACTATGTAAACATGAGTGCACTTTCTATAGGACAAGGAGTGGCAGAACCTGAAGGCGGAGTCAAATGAGGAATCAACCTAGAATCTCTACATAGCCACAAGCAGACTAAACTCCCACTTCTTCTTAAGTGCCAGGGAAATCAAGAAATCCAGGCAGTTCAAATGAATATATAGATTTATTGTACACTAAAGGTCTCTACAAGAACCTGAACTACTATCGTTCAAAGGTAATTGGCGGCAGATGAGAGTCAATGCAATTCAAGGAGAGTTGGACTTCTCTTGTGGGCGCAAAAGGACTCGAGACTGATGATGTGTTTGACCTCTCCCTCTGGCTCAGCCTGATCATCTCTCTTGAATTATGTTGACCCTTATAGAATGCCAAAATAATGCTTGCCATTAGTTAAGTAGATTCCTTTCCATAGGTGTGAGCAAGAAATCAGTTTAATTGGAACTTCACGTGTGGTCCTGGTTTTTTGCCGCTGAAAGTTTCATCCTCTCTTTCATATTTTTCAGCAAATAATATCAAAAAACTCTTTCTGAAACTAAAATAGAACCGTTATAACCAATAGGTACCGAGAGCCACGTCCATCCTGAATTTGCTATGCCCTGAAGAATGCTTGTTCTTATTCCTCTTAAAGCTGTGAAAAAGATGATGCCATTTCTTCTGGCTTTTCACTCCTCTCTCAATTCTCCCTTTTCATGAATCCTTGGCTCTCCGAAATGCCAAATATATTGAAGGCACATCACAAACACACAAAGTTGTGTGAAATAGACCCTACCAGCTTCCAGCAGAATTACCGCATTGCTGAGTCAATAAATCAAGTATCTGGGTGCACGTAATCCACTGGTGAAATCCAAATTTTTTTTACTACCGGTTCTGTGGGCTTGGCTTGGTGGGCATGGTGTGGCTTGGTGGGTGGGGAAGGATACTGCAAAATCTCCATTCTAAGAGCTGAGGTGGCGCAGTGGTTAGATGCAGTACTGCAGGTACTTCAGCTGACTGCTAGTTCAGCAGATCAGCAGATCAAATCTCACTGGCTCAAGGTTGACTCAGCCTTCCATCCTTCTGAGGTGGGTAAAATGAGGACCCAGATTGTTGGGGGCAATATGATATTTAATATACTGCCGATTGTTGTAAGCCGCCCAGAGTCTTCGGAGAGTGGGCGGCATAGAAACATGATTAATAAAATAAATAAATAAATAAATAAATAAATAAATAAATAAATAAATAAAATCTCCATTCTCTCCCCACTCCTGGGGGAAGGATATTGCAAAATCCCCATTCCCACCCCACTCTGGGGCCAGCCCGAAGTGGTATTTGCCGGTTCTCTGAACTGTTCAAAATTTCCGCTACCGGTTCTCCAGAACCTGTCAGAACCTGCTGGATTTCACCCCTGACGTATTCCCGTTTTGATCTGCTTTGGGTAAAAATAAGGCGGAGGGAGGAAGCATTTGTTCACTTAATTTAGCAAGTGGGTGTGGTTTTGTGCAATGTACACACTCTAACTGTGACATGAATGATCTTCCGGGCAAGGCGAGGTACTTGAATGGTAATAACTCATTCCCCGTAAGTACCTTAATTTGCTGAGTAAATATTATACTCCTTTTGTGTTTTAATCCCCAAACTGACGTATCTTTTCTCTTGCTGGTGGTTTCCCTTTGTGTTGATTTATGTTTAATAGATGGCCATTAAGCCTCCAATAGAGGAGGGTTTTTCCCCCTCTGTTCTAAGTGCACTATTCGTTTTGTTAGAGAAGGCTTTCTCCTGCCTTTAAAATCATATTTGTACTATGCTGCATTCAAATGCATTCGGGTACATCCACTAATGTTGAGCACAGCCACAAATGTTCTTCTCCTTGCTCTTCTTTATAGAAGGGTGCTTTATTTATTAAGCCAGTGCAATGTCTGGATGCAAACCCACTTTGCAAAGTAAAGTGCCTCAGCAACTATTGGAAAAGAATTTGGCTCTCCAGTGTAGGATACGTGCTGGCTACCGGTGGGTGACAACAATGAGGATGCAATCTTTATCTGCCACAAATGTCTATGGAAGAAAAGGGAGATTTGCAAATCCCTAGCAGACGGGCTATTTTTTTATTCACACTGAGAGGGGAAAAAAACCCCGGACATACGGATTCAGAGAGAGACAGTATGACCAATTCAACCATACCCAAGGCTATTCGGAAGACTTAGCTGATGGCAAGCCTGTGCTTCATGTTTTCTTCTTGAAGGCCTCCAGCAAAAGAGAGTCAAGGTCACTCCATGGACTCCTCTTGCTGAGCTGTTCATCAGGAAATTTCTCTTCGTGTTAGCTAAAATCAGTTCCTTGACATTTTCTCCCATTTTCTCCAACTTACTCCCATAACGGAGTCATACCATCTCTTTATATCTAACAGTGACCTTTATAGCTATTTTCTTCTTTTGCTCTCCCCTTCAGCTTTAACACGGCCAGATAAAGTACCTTTTAAATTAGTGTGTAATACTAAGGGTAATAAAGCTAAATGAGCACAAATGAGAAATAGCAATAGAACTTATAAAAGAAATAGCACTTGGACTTATATACCGCTTCACGGTGCTTTACAGCGCTCTCTAAGCGGTTTAGAGAGTCAGCCTATAGCCCCCTAGAAGAGAAGAGAAGAGAAGAGAAGAGAAGAGAAGAGAAGAGAAGAG
>WNWU01000047.1:8206468-8229506 GCA_012654045.1 Ptyas mucosa | reverse complement strand
GGGGGGGGGGGGGGGGGGGGAGGGAGAGAGAGAGAGAGAGAGAAAGAATCATGTAGCGGGTGAAGAAAAAAAAGAAAGAGGAGAGAACAGAACTTTGATTTATCAGAACTGATACACAGCTTGCAATCCTGCACAATTTGTCTTTTGCAGCAGACTGCATGAGTCAGCTATGAATAAAATCAGTCAATTTAACCCCAGAATCAATGTTCCTTTTTTGTGTACAACTGCTTAAAATATAAGTGGAAGGGAAGGCTTTGAAGCTCTCTTCCGCTGGTAAATGCTCCACTTACAGCCAGTTTCATGTGCAGAGAAGTCTGTCCAATTTTCTGGCTATCCAGCATCTAAGGATCAGTTTAGCAAGTCGGAGGAAGATAGATCTGATGTGTTCCTTAAATTAAAAAAAAAAGAAGCGAAACTTAAGTTCTGATCATTATAATCGTCACTTCTTTGTCCCCACTGTATCCCCAAGAAAGGCAGAAGTCGCCTCTTTCAATTTCCATTACAGGAAGTCCTCGACTTACAACAATTTGTTTAATGACGATCAAAGCAGTGGTGGGATCCTTCCGGTTAAACAACCGGTTCGGTGATCACGCACGTCAATGAAACATCACCTTCCAGTTCAACGAAAAATCACCTTCCGTATTAGTGCTAGGGAATTAAAACAGCTGAAGCACAGCAATCCGCCGCGCTAATCAGCTGTGAAGATAAAGGTAGGTAAGGCTCAGGGGTGGGCAGGCAGTCCCGGCTTATCGTCGGAGCAAACCGATTCGCTCCCAGCTGATTGTCGGTATTACCAGTTCACGCGAACTGGTCCGAACCGGTAGAATCCCACCCCTGGTTCAAAGTTACAATGGCACTGAAAAAAACTGACTGATGATATGGTTTTTCCACACTTAAGACCGTTGCCGCATCCCCCCCCCCCCCCGTGGTCACGTGATCAACATTCGGACCAGCTTGGCAACTGGTTCACATTTAGGACGATCACAGCGTCCCGAGATCACGGGACGGGATCCCCTTTTGTGACCTTTTGACAAGCAAAGTCAATGGGGAATGCCAGATTCGGGTGACTAACTTAACAGCTGCAATGGTTCATTTAATAACTGTGGTGAGAAAAGTCGTGGGGGGAAAACTCACTTAACAAGCGTCTCGCTTAGCGACATAAATTTTGGGCTCAATTGTGGTTGTAAGTTGAGGACTATCTCTATATCCTATCTTTGCATCTTGAGGCTTCACTTAATCATCCTGATTCAACACGTCTGCAGGCATATAGCAATAGCACTTGGATTTATATACCGCTTCACAGTGTTTTCCAGCCCTCTCTAAGCTTGACCCCCCCTCCTCTCTGTGGCAGCCCCTCAAATATTGGAACACTGCTGTTGTGTCTCCACTGGTCCTGCTCTTCTCTTCACTAGACTAGCCAGGCCTAGTTCCTGCAACTGTTCATCGTATGTTTTATCCTCCAGTCCCCTAATCATCTTGGTTGCTCTTCTCTGCACTCTTTCTAGAGTCTCAACATCTTTTTCAAATATTGAAACCCTGCTACCATGTCTTCCCTTGTCCTTCTCATCCCTAGACTAGCCACGCCAAGTTCCTGTATCTCATTTCCAGAAAAGGAGACGGGTTTTAGAGCGATGCCCGGCTTCCGTTCATCAGCATCCAAAGTAGCCAGAAATGCTTCCTGCGGATCGACAGAGTCAAGGAGGGTTTGGGAAATGCTCCATTTTCCATCGGCTGCTAAAAGCCACGCATTTCCCCTTGTTCTTCTGAATCTTATCCCCATTTGGTTCAGGCCTGCGATGCCATCATTCACAGTCCACGCATGCTGAGGTGTGGTTTCAGGGTCTCCCTCTGTTTAGCAAATATTTCAGAGGAAACGATCTGTTCAGCTGTTTCCCTGATTGCCAAGATTACAGAATGACAACAAACATTATTTGGGGGAATTGGAGATGGAATTACAGCCCCTCCTCCTCCTCCTCCTCTGTCGTCTGTGGCGAGAAGCAGATGCAGTGTTAATTTTCAAGCTGCAATGTCCATTACACCAAGCTGTGGAAATCACAGCGCATTAACATTGCAGCCAGCTGCCGTTGGATGCTTCCTTGGTAGAACTAATAATAAACTCCGTTGCTTGCTGGAAAGGGGGGAAACAAACAACAACCCAAGTCTGTATAATATTAAGAAAGGGATGGAGAGAAATTGTTTTTTTCTAGGGACAGCTGCCTACAATAAGGTGACCACGCGCTGGTCACCTCACGGATTGACTACTGGAACGCTCTCTACATGGGGCTGCCCTTGAGGACCACTCGGAGGCTTCAGCTGATGCAAAATGCAGCCGCGCGGGTTGTGATGGGAGAATCCCGATACTCCCATGTTACACTTCTCCTGCGCGGTTTGCATTGGTTGCCAGTTGCCCTCTGGGTGAGATTCAAGGTGCTGGTGATGACCTATAAAGCCCTATATGGCTTAGGACCAGGATATTTGGCGGACCACTTACAGCCAGCAACGATATCCCATTGCCTGGTTCGCGCCCATAGAGAGGGCCTACTCAGGGTGCTGTCAGCTAGACAGTGGCGGCTGGCGACTTCCAGGGGTAGAGCCTTCTCAGTGGGTGCGCCCAACCTATGGAATCAACTTCCCTTGGAACTCCAATTAGCCCCTGACCTTTGCACCTTCCGCCGTGAATTAAAAGCTTGGCTGTTTAAATCCCTCGACCTGGACTGATAATGGGGTTTTAAGGGTTAATTTTAAATTTTTAGACTTCATTTTATATTGTGGCTTTGTTTTATTGTTGTGAGCTGCCCTGAGTCCATTGTGAGATAGGGCGGCATATAAGCCGAATAAATAAATAATAAATAATACTAAATAAATATTCAAGGAAAGGAAGAGTCATCTGTTCTATGTTGGCCATCCCCAACCGTTCTGGCTCGGCAATCTGCTGGGTGGGGTAGGGAGAAGGGGTGGTTCTGTGTGAGTGACAGAGTCTCACTTGAACTCAGCTCCATTTGTGCACATGTAACTTTGTGTGTGAGCACGAGCGCCCCCTGTTCGTGCAAGAGGAGGTGCTCTGCATGGCTACTTGCAGGGGTGGGTTTCACATGTTGTTGCCACCGGTTCGTTGCATGCACGCAGTCACGCGTGCCTTCTGTACATGCACCAGGCCTTCCGCACGCTTGCTACATGCACAAATGCCTTCCATGCATGCACCCAGCCTTCCGTGCATGCGCTTCGCTTGCGTGCGTGCCTTTCGCATATACGCCGGCCTCAAAAACATGGCTAAATAGGACGGCATTACATCTAGGCGGGACATGGCGCACCAGCGGTCGCCGCTACCAGTTTGTCCAAACCAGTCTGAACCGGCTGAATACCACCTCTGGCCACTCGCCCACCACTTCTGTGGCCCATTTCTGAACCGGTTGCGGCCCGGAAGTGAGCTGCAGCCCATGGGTTGTGGACCCCTGCTCTATGTGATCATGGGCCACAGATGTATCAGATATTAAGCAGAGAAGGATTGAAACTCAACCAAAATTTGCCTAATAGTTTAGTTTAGTTTACTTTATTGTCATTGCATCTCGTACAAGGAAATTAAATGCCCTCTTCAGTGTGCATTATACTCTTCTGCCCCAGCTACGGACCCCAAAGAACGCAGCACAACACAAACTCTATGCAAAACTTATTTTACTCAAATAACTCAGTCTTTATCAACCAAAGGCTGTTAATAAACTGTCTTAACAGCCTACCAGAATTCTAAGATAAGGTAATCACAGTCTTACTAGAGTTGGCAGAAAGCCCAGAAGCAATTTTGCAGAGAATCCAGATGCGAAGGAGATTGAACTAAAGTTGTTCCCTAAAGCTTGCTGCAAGCGGCGTTCCTCTTTAAATAAGCTAAGGGAGTGGCCAATTAGCCCCAAGCCTTACTCTCGAGGAGACCTCCTCCTGAGGAGCCACTCCTGCCTTTTGGCAGCTCTGCGTGCCCGTGCATTGAGAAGAGGCTCCTCCTCTTCATCCTCTTCACTTAAAGGAGTTTCTGGAGGTTCTGAAGGCCCTGGCTGAATCCCCGTCTCTGGCACCACATCTTCTCCAGCCTCCTCACTGTCCGACTCGAGCGCCAGCTGCACAGGCTGCTGGCACAGCACCACACCAGCCTCCTCACTGTCAGAATCAGGTACAATCTGCACAGGCCGCTGACGCGCCACAACATATACGTAAGAAAACTATAAAAATAAAACAAAAACACACATCCTTCACATTCTATATCAGTGATGGCAAGCCTTTTCGGCACCGAGTGCCAAAAAAGTTGCACGGAAACGTCTCGCGCGTGTGCGCTCATCAGGGCTGCGCTCTGGAAAAGCCAAACTTCTGGGTTCTGGCATGCTGGTTTCTGGTTTTTGCTACTGCTGCATGTGCGAAGGACAGCTGATCATCGCTTGGGCATGCGTGCCAGAAACCTGGAAGACAAACAGGCAAGGCTGTGTGTGCCAGGCGACATGGCTTTGCATGCCGCTTTGGGCACGCGTGCCGTAGGTTCGCCATCGTGGTTCTATACAATTGAATTGAAAACCCCTGTTATTGCATTAACATTGCACTATACAGTAGAATTCTATATAGTTACTGCTTTGGGATAGAAGCTGTTTTTCAGCCTATTTGTCCTTGTTTTTATTGTCCTGTACCGCCTGCCAGATGGTAATAGTTCAAAAAAAAAAAAAGGGTGTACCCTGAATGAGATGGAACTTTAAGAATGTTTTGAACTTTCTTAAGACTGCAGGAGCTGTAAAGCTCTTCCAAATAGGGGAGAGGGCAACCAATGATCCTCTGGGTAATGACGTTAACCCTCTGGAGTGCTGTCCTATCTGCCACCGTACAATTGGTAAACCATACACAGGTGGAGTAAATTAAAATACTCTCTATGGTGCAGCGGTAGAAGGTCACCAGCAGTTTTCCATTCAGTTGTTTGTTTCCCGAGAAGTCTCAGGTATTATAATCTCTGCTGGGTCCTTTTGACCAGTGCTGCAATCCGAGCACCCCAGCTCAGCTCCTCTTTTAATGATAACACCCAGAAACTTAAAACTAAAAACTATAATATAATAGAAGTCTTTGGAATAACAAATCAGGGGGAAAAAAAGCTATCTTAATTCTTTAAAGATCAAGAACCGATACAATATTGATTCAGCTCCAGTCCTTCTAAACAATGGAA
The DNA here is from genome assembly GCA_012654045.1 of Ptyas mucosa. NCBI lineage: Eukaryota > Metazoa > Chordata > Lepidosauria > Squamata > Colubridae > Ptyas > Ptyas mucosa. Next base: position 8,224,318 of record WNWU01000047.1, on the reverse strand, counting down.
AACTCGTTACTGCTGTGTTTAAACTTGCTGGTACCCAAGGATAGAAAACATAATGGTGATGAGTTTCTTTTCATTAAAAAAATGGAACCTGCTATTGCTTGGAGGCCAATCTGGGACAGGATCCCCTCGAGTTCTCCTTTGTCCGCAGCTAAACATTTACAAAATGATTTATTTTTTTTTAAATTCCTCAAAGAAAAATGTATTCCCAAAGAATGCATGTTTCTGAAAGATGCATAATAGAGGCAAAAGCTTATAGTGGATAAATTTACAAAGGACTTGCCAATTAGCATTTTAAAAGATGTCTTGCAGAAGTTTCATTGAAAAAGTATATACATTATGTTGGGTTAAATATATTATCTATGTCAAGATGACTTTTGAATATCAGTCTTTCTGAATTTTCCTCCTTTTATGTCAAAAAAAGAGAAAATTTTACCTTACTATTGAAAGCAGTAAAATGGAAATAATATTGGTAAAGTCTGCGTCCCTAACAATAGAAAGGTTTATAATACAAGCTTTTCTCTTTAAAAAAACAACAACAACAACTTCATTTAGGATTCAATTAAAACATTTCAAGAGCCATTTCTTAATTCTTTCACAATGGTGGCTAACCCCCTGAAGACAAATTAAAAGCAAGCTAAGTTAAAAAAAAGTGTTTAAACAAATAGCTATTAATATAATAGTGTTTGAAAAATGTAACTGTGAACAAGTAAAGAAAATAATTCATCGGTACTCTGCCTGTATCCTGTAAACTGACTTCTCCCATCATGGCGAAATGCTATGTTTACAAATCTTGCTGATCAGAATTTCATTGTTGGATGACCATAATGTCAGGTGCAAAGGATCAGGACCGTACGTGATCAGAACATGGTGGCTCAGTGGGTAAGACGCTAAGCTTGTTGATCAGAAAGGTCGGCAGTCGCTGGCTCTTCGGCTTAGAAACGGAGATAAGCCACGCCCCCTAGAGTCGGGAACGACTAGCACATATGTGCGAGGGGAACCTTTACCTTTATTACAAGGATTTAGTCAACTAACCATTAGCACCATATTGTCCCTACTAGGGGTCAACAGAATTCAAGAGAAAGGATCTGGACATAGATCCCTTGCGGCAATGTAAGGATCCTAAACTCATGATGCATTTAACTCTGCCTCCAGCTTTGCCTGGTCTTTTCCTACACGTAGCCAAGAATTCTCCTTGCTATCACTCTTCATTTTTTGCCACCCTTCTTTGACATCAAGTGCAGTCAGAGAAGAGCCTGTTCTTTCGAAGGCCCTTCTTTAGAGAAAGCAGCCATTCTTGAAAAGATGGTAGTTAAAGAGAGATCTATCTGCGAGGGATAATAAATCACAGCTTCAACAAGCCTTGTTCTTTCTATTTTGCTGTCCATCAATCATTTCATCTCCAGATTTCCACAGGCTTGAGATGGGAAAGCCCCCGAAACATCCCGTCTTCAAAATCAATCATTGCTTTCTGAGGGTTTGTCTACCCAGACCAGTCTCGCACCTCTCATGAATGGAATGCATGAAGAGTTATGGCTGGTAGACAATAAAACTATCTCTCAGGAAGGAATGGCCCTTTAGCAAAATAATAATAATAATAATAATAATAATAATAATAATAATAATAATAGAACAAAATAGAACAAAAAGGAAGTTATAAAAAATCAAGAAGAACAAAAGATCAGCTGCTCATTGACAAAATGGTACTAAAAAATGCAAAACAAAGAAAAACAAATTTAAATATGGCATGGATTGATTACAAGAAGGCATTTGACTCATTACCCCATAGCGGATTAACACCTGCCTAGAAAACTTTGGAATCAGCAAAAATATTTGTAGATTTTTGAAAGCAAATATGCAAAAATGGAAAACAGTTCTAACAGCAAATGGGGAGAACACTGGTGAAGTCAACATCAGATGAGGAATCTTCCAGGGGGATTCACTTTCATCACTACTGTTCAACATCGCATTAATTCCATTCACAATAATCCTACAAAACATAAAACTGGGATACCAAATCTCAGGCCAACATGGCAAGATAAACCATCTACTATACATGGATGACTTAAAAATGTATGCGAAAAGCCCCACTGAACTTAAATCAATACTCAACACAGTTCAATTGTTCAGCAGCGACATCAAAATGAACTTTGGACTTGAAAAATGTGCTATATTATCCATGCAGCAAGGAAAAATGGAAAAAAATAGAAGGAATAGAACTGGGAAATGGAAACATAGTAAAACCATTAGCAAAGGATGATGGTTACAAATATCTAGGCATATTGGAAGCAGATAACATCTTGAATGGAAAAGTCGAAGAGTCAACGTGAAAGGAATACATCAGGAGGGTCTGCAAAATATTAAAATCAAAACTGAATGCTGGAAATATAATTAAAGCCATTAATACATGGGTAGTTCCAGTGATACGCTACCCAGCTAAAATCATCAACTGGACTGTGTCTGAACTGGAAAACCTGGACCAGAAAACACATAAACGTTTGAATATGTACTACGCTTTACATCCACGAAGTGACACCAACAGGTTGCACCTGCCAAGAAAAATAGGGGGCAGAGGGCTATTGCAAATCCTTCAAGCTGTAGAAGAAGAAAAATAAAGTTTGAATGATTATGTGAACCAAAGCACAGAAAGATTATTGCAGGCTGTGAAAATGGAGAACATTATAAAAACAACAGAAACAAAGGCAGAATATCAGGAAAAACAGTTGGATGACAGATTAAATGGACGGAAAACCAAAGGTCTTCATAGACAGCACTTGAAAAACATGGAAGGAAAATGTGATAACAACTTGACATGGGCATGGCTTAAGAGAGGAACCATCAAGAAAGAAACGGAAGGTTTAATACTCGCTGCTCAAGAACAAGCACCAAAAACTAATGCCACGAAAGCGAAGATACAAAAATCCACTGACAATCCAAACTGCCGACTTTGCAATGACATAGCTGAAACGGTTTCACACTTAACATGTGAGTGCAGCAAAATCGCGCAAACTGATTACAAAGCTAGACATGATCGAGTTGCTAAATTAGTCCACTGCTCATTATGTAAAAAATACGACATACCTGTATCCGAAAAGTCATGGGAACACAAAATGGAAAAAGTTGTTGAAACTGACACAGTGAAGATCTTGTGGGACTTTTGAATACAGACAGATCATTTGGAACAGAACACGCCAGATATCACGGTTGTCGAGGGCCGATGTGTACAGTTTATTGACATCACTGTACCAGAGTCGAAGAAAAAGAACTGGAAAAAAATCACGAAATATTGCCATCGAAACTACATGGCTATGGATAAAACATGTAACAGTGATACCCATGGTCATCGGAGCACTTGGTACCATGTCCAAGAAATTGCAGCTTTATGTTTAATGAATAAAGTAAATAACAATAACAATAACAACAACAACAATAACAACAACAACAATAATATTCAATAATATTCAATAATAATATTGTTGGGGGCAGGGCAAAAGTAAAAATGAAGTATAGGCCATAAACAAGTATATATTTTTTTAATTTTGCTGAGAAAAGGCATGCTGCATTCCCTAACAAGGCAGAATTGAAGGTGGAAATTTCTGGAAGTGACTTGAGTAAACCACGGGAACTGAAGCTGCAGTAACATCCTTTTTTTAAAAAAAAAAATCCATGCATAGAATCTTATGTTCAACAGTATCCCTCTTAGTAAATTTGAAAAAAAAAGTCTAGTCTTACAATCCTTGAGAGCCACCTTCTAGTCAGCGTTTGCAATATTAAACAAGGTAGAACAATGGCTCAACCCAGTAGAAGGTAGCATGCCAAATGTTTATGTCCTGTGTACTTTTACGGTTTTAGATTTCGAGGATGGATTGATTTATCTTGTTAGTTTCTAATTTAATGGGAATGGAGAGGAGCTTGTGTCCATTTATACGTAGGGGAAAGTTGGATCTCGCCTGAGAAGGATTTAAGATAATACACGGGCAAGATAGGATGGCGTTTTCAGGAATAGGAAAGAACATGGAGATGGAGATGGAGAAGGTGTCTAGAGATGGAAACAACCATCATTTTTTAAAAATCTGCAATTTAAATACAAAAAAAAAAGAAAGAAAGAAAGAAAGAAAGAAAGAAAGAAAAGAAGCCATCTTTTACAGTTGGGCCTTCAGGCCTGCCATATTTTTCTACTGTGGGAAAATGGGAGGGGGGATTGTATAGAGCATGGGTGATATATAGTCAAAATAACATTCTTTTCTAAGAAAGTCAAGGCCATGGTGCCCGGCAGCTGCCATGAGGAGACTGGGAGGTATCTTCAGTTTTGGATGGTGCCTGATTGGATGATGTGATGGACGTGTGGGTGCTGAGCAGGGACTTGAACTTTCTTTTGGGTGGGGAAAACCTGGAAGCTTCCAGGTTCAGATTTTATTTTGTTTGTTTGTTTGTTTGTTTGTTAGTTTGTTTGTTAGTTAGTTAGTTAGTTTATTTATTTATTTATTTATTTATTTATTTATTTATTTATTTATTTATTTATTTATAATGCAATTTATATGCCGCCCTATTTTCCCAGATGTGCCAATATGACATCTCTAATAAAATGGAACTTTGAGGAATTTCAACCCTCGGAGTTTGCTGCGGCTCCTCTCGGCCGGGGCTTCTGGAGGCCGGCTGTCCGTGATGATGCTTTTCTTATGCTTTTTTTTGTAGTTATGCTTGCATTTTGGTCTGTGACCGTAAATAAAGTATTATAACCCTTGGAGTCTTCTTTCGTTGGGGGTGTTGCTTGGAACCCTGATATTAACCCGAATCTTGACAGATTGTCTGTCACTTGGGGACAAATGTCCCTCCTCCTTCTAAGAACAGCTGATGATTTGTAAAGTCATTCCCTCCCTTAGTCTCAAACACCAGAACTCAAAAGTCTCTCTGTTATCTGATTTCCTTATTTAATAAATGCCTCCCCTGGAAGAACAGAAGAGAGGATGAGCAGATGATCAAAGGGAAACTCAGGATGGATTGAGATCAAATATGTTTTGTGTTAAGTGACAAAGGCAGGAGAAAGAATGAGGATTATCAGCCGAATCCTTCGAATCATGCCTTTCAAGTGTGGTGGCTCCCTCCCAACTTGGTGATATAAAACTAAATTTGAAACGAAAGCATGAGGATGACAGAATAACAGGAACAGACCTTGAAGGTCTTCTAATGCAACCCCTTGCTCAAGCAGATGACCTTATACCAGTAGTGGGATTCAACCGGTTCACACAATTTCGGCCGAACCGATTGTTAAATTGCTGGCTGGCTCCTCCCCTCCCCTTCCAGAAGTCCTCGCGTGCACCATTTTGGCTCCCAGGTAAGTGCAGGGCCCAAAATGGGACACGGGGGTCCCCTCCGCAGCCCATGTTTGCTCCCAGAGGGCTGCAGGGAGGCCTACTAGGCCCAAAACAGGGTGCGGTGAGGTGCGACGCCCCCCCCCGTGGCCCGTTTATGCTCCCAGGAGGCTGCAGGGTGGCCTACTAGGCCCAAAACAGGGCACTGGGGGGCAGCGTGCCCCCCAATGGCCTGTTTTTGCTCCCAGGGGGTACAGGAGGCTGAATGCTGCCTTTCACACCCCCTGGCCATTCCCACCATGGCCACACCCACTCACCCAGCCATTAGGACAGAGAACCGATTGTTAAAGTATTGGAATCCCACCACTGCCCTATACCATTCCAGGCTGTCTAGTCTCTTCTTAAAAGCTTCCAATCACATAGCAACCGCAACCTCTGATTAATTGGTCTTGCTGTCAGGAATTTTTTCCTTATTCTAAATTGGTTGTCTCCTTGATTAGTTTCCATCCATTCCAGGAGAAGGAGGACAACCTAAATAGCGAGAGGGAATTTCCTTAAAGGATACAACTCCAGTGCCACATTTGCTTCACTGCCTCGTTGTTGCTTTGTTTATTGATTTATCGCTCGTTTGTTTTTTCTGCATTCTGTTTTCTTTTCTTTTTTTAAAAGATTTTTATTTTTATTTCTCATAAACACATTTACATGTACGGTCATTTATCCATCATTTTTCATTCATCTTTTCTTTTAACTTTCATTTTTACTTTTTCGGAGCTGCTCTTTTACCCTTTACCTTTACTCCAACCTTTCTTCTTTTCCTCCCCTTCTCTTCCTTCCTCTCTCTTCTTCTACTTCCTTTGTTCTTTCTCTCCTTCTCTTTCCTACTTCCCCTTCTCTTCCTCCACTTCTCTTTTCTTCCCCCTTCTAACCTTCTCTTCTGCTCCTATTTCCCCTCCTTTTTCTTCCTCTCCTTTTCCCTTTCTTCCTTCTCCTTTCCTCTCCTCTCTTCTCTTCTCCCTTCTTCTCTCTCTACTCCTTCCCCTCTCTCCTGTTATTTCCCTTTTCAATTCAATCTAAAGTGGTATTCGAGCAGCCCCAATTTTCTAATTATCTTTATTCTCATTTCAATTTCTTATTCCATTATTATTTATTCTTATTTCATCATTTGCGTACATTTTTATAATAACTGCATTGTGTTTTCATTGTATGTTAAATGATGATATATTCAGAGTTGATTTGCATCTGGGTGGCACCTAAATTGAATTAAACAAATAAAGAGGCTATTCTTTTTCTTTGGTGCAATTAATGAGCATCCATGTGTATTTAGAGATCTTAAAATACGCTGATACATGGGGCAGATCTCATCAAAGGGCCCAAGAGGGGTTTTTTTTTTTTGGTTTTTTTTTAAAGTTTGCTGACACATGAGCTAGCTGTTTAATATCGATGGATGAGAACATCAGAGCTGTCAGTTGCCAAACAAATCTGAGATTTAGTAACTAATTAATTGAATAAATTTGCAATGCTGCTATCATAGCTTTCCTTGTTTGCTTATGTATTGTAACTACTTTCCAATGTTTGAGAGAGGTACGTTGCCACCGGAGGTGGATTTCCAATATTTTTACCACCGGTTCGCTGTGTGTGCAGATGCATGCAACTTCTGCGCATATGCCCAGCCTTCTGCGCATGCGCTTTGCTCGCTTGTGCGCTTTCCACACATGCGCCCGGCCCAAGGATGGGTTCTACTTATCTTTACTACTGGTTTGCAACGGGATGGCATGCGTGCGCACTCGCTTCACTCGCGCACGCGCCTTGCTTCTGCGCATGTGCAGATCGCTGATAATGATATCCGGGGCATTTACTACCAGCGGGAGGCCCCGCCCACTGCCCCGGATGTCTTGCGAACCTGTCTGAACCAGGGGCAACCCATCACTGGCCCGGCCTCAAAAACATGCCTAAATAGGACGGCATAGAGCCAGAGTGGGAGCGGGGGGCAGGGCCCACCTGCGATTTCCGCTACCGGTTTGCCCGAACCAGTACGAACCGGCTGAATTCATTGCAAAAAAAGTCATTAAGAGTTGTCAATCTTATTTTACGAAGTTTTCTCTCTGGTAACACTATACTTCAAACTAGGGCATAGAAAACCTTTGCCAAATCTATCCTTGAATATTGCTCACCTGTCTGGAATCCTCACTGTATTTCAGACAGACATCAATACTTTAGAGATGGTCCAGAGATATTTTACTAGAACAGTACTCAAAACTTCTGCTCGAAATAAATTTCCCTATCCCACCAGGCTTGAAATTTTAGTCCTGGGTAGCCTCGATCTACGCCGTCTACATTCCGACCTTTGCTTAGTTCATAAGATTATTTACCAAAACGTCCTACCTGTAAATGAGTACTTTAATTTAAACCGTAATAACACAAGGGCAATCAACAGATTCAAACTCAATGTAAATCGCTTTAATCTTGATCGTAGGAAATATGACTTCTGCAATAGAGTAGTAAATGTCTGGAACGCCCTACCTGATCCTGTTGTTAGTCTTGCTAACCCTCATACCTTTTACCTTAAACTGTCTACCGTGAACCTTTCATGTTTCTTAAGAGGTCCCTAACGGGGCATGCATAAGCATACCAGCGTGCCTACCATTCCTGTCCTACTGTCCCCACTTTTATATGTACTCATTTTTATGCGTTTATGGCTGTATTTTGCTTATTTATTTCCTTTTATTTGTGCCATTTTTTTTCCATGTGTCCATGTCCATGTCTATACTGTTACTTGTTTCCTTGTACTTGTTGACAAACAAACAATCAAACAAACAAATAAATACCACCTCTGATAGCCACTGTTTATGGAGCTTCTATTCAAGCTTAATTGGTTGGAGGTGAAATCTTCATAAACACCTGGATGAACAGATAAGGAATAGATTCCCACATGCATGGATACATTTCTTAAGTATCAGATCCAATGAAAAAACTCAGATGCTAAAAAGGTGACCTATTCATTTAGCATTGACCAAAGACAGAAGGCCATAACAAGTTCAGGTAAAGTTTGAACCGTGAAAGTCTGAAGGAAGTCTGAAACCGTTCCTCCAATTTGTTTCAATTCCAGCAAGCTCCAAACTCTTGACAATTTTTTCTTTCTCCTCGATCTTCTGCTCCATGACTGGAAAATATTTGCCTGGCAAATGAAGTGAGTTTGCCATAGTTTGAATTACAGATGCTTACGAACAAGTATTTTTGGCATCTCTTGGGTAGCTTGTCATAGGTAATTAATGTGTTATGCTAATATATCTCAGCCTCTTCTTAGAATTTCCATAACTTAATGAATGACATTTAGTGGAACGGTCTTTAGTCCACAATAATCTGGGTTTCTGATCCATGGGAGTTAAGAAGTAATCAACATCCAATCTGTCTCTAGTCAGGAAGTCATCAGCCAAAAAAAAAAAAAAGTTTTCTAGCAGGAGTTTTAATATATAAGCCAATATACAATTTACGCTGACGTATTCTGTTAAAACTGCCTTGTTGTTGTTAGTTGCAAAGTCGACTGCTTCAGTGTCTCCATCCATCCACCTCGTTTTCTGTCGTCCCCTTCTTCTTTTACCCTCAATCTTTCCTAGCATTGGGCTCTTTTCCGGTGAGTCCTTCCTTCTCATTAGGTGGCCAAAGTATTTGAGTTTCCTCTTCAGGATCTGGCCTTCTAAAGAGCAGTCAGGGTTGATCTCCTCTAGGACTGACCGGTTGGATCATCTTGAAGTCCAAGGGACTCGCAGGAGTCTTCTCCAGCACCATAGTTCAAAGGCCTTGATTCTTTGGCGCTCAGCCTTTCTTATGGTCCAATTTTCACAGCCATACATTACAATGGTGAAAATCATAGCCTTGACTACCAAATGTATATTTCACTGATAAAGAAATAAAGGGAGACTAGTATAGATCTATTTCAAACTAATTAGCTCTCATCAGCTAGCCATACCCTTACTCGGATTCGAGTGGCAGTATAAAACTGCCTTATACTCCCACTATATTTAATTAATATGGTTGTCTCCCCTGCCTATGAACTTTTTAACCTGAAACCAAGGCTGTGGTTCTTAAAGAATGTTCTCCAGATGTATCCAAAGTTGTTGTTCTTTTAACAAGAGTCATATCCGACTCTTGACAACTTTATAGGCAAATGCTATCCTGTCAAACACAGCTTCTTTCAGTTATTGGATGTTTATCTTTGTATCGGCTTTGATGTTATCAAGCCAGCGTGTTCTTTGTTTGTACCTTCCTCTAGTTCCGCTAGTCTTTGGTAGCTTCATTGACTTCTCCAATGAATTTGCACGCATGACATGGCCAAAATAAACTAGACATTGTCTTACGATTTTAGCTTCTAGTGATGTATCTGGTTTTATGCAGTTTAACACCTCTCTATTAGTTACTTTGGTTGTCCATGGAATATGCAATAATTATACACCGGTCAAAGGTAAAGGTAAAGGTTCCCCTCACACGTACGAGCTAGTCATTCCCAACTCTAGGGGGCGGTGCTCATCTCCGTTTCTAAGCCAAAGAGCCAGCTCTGTCTGAAGACGTCTCCATGGTCATGTGGCCAGCATGACTAAACACCAAAGGCACAAGGAACGCTGTTATTTTCCCACCAAAGGTGGTCCCTATTTTTCTACTTGTGTTTTTACCTGCTTTCAAACTGCTAGGTTGGCAGAAGCTGGGGCAAGTAACAGGAGCTCACTCTGTTACGCGGCGCTCGGGATTCGAACCACCGAACTACTGAACTACCAACCTTTCTGATCGACAAGCTCAGCCACTGAGCCGGTACCACAATTCAAAGCCGTCAATTCTTCTTCGAACCCAAGTACAACTCCCAGAATTCCCAGCCAGTGTTTTCAATAGCTTGACCACTGAGCTCTTTCCCATCTAAGCAGAGTCTATCAAGAGTATATAATACATGACAGAAGAACCATAGAGTATAATGGAAGAAATGATAACATCTATTCTGGTCAAAGGCATGAGATTCTCTTTCACTGCCTCTCTTCTCTCTGAAGATCCTTAGGAGAAAAGAGAAACAATGTCAGTTGATAATTTTCACATTAGGTTGGGGAGGATCTTTGATCCTTCACAATTATTTCCCACAGATATTTTCAATGAGGCATTGAAAGAGAACTAATGTGACTACTGTTTAGTGGTCCCTAGTTAATTTACATGGGAAGTCGAAAGCTTTTCCCTCGCAAATGTTCAAGAAGGTTTCTTTCTTTCGTGTATTGATCACACAGATTTTCCTCCCTGAGTCAAACCCACGCAACTGCAACTATAAAAGAACAACGGTAAAACTGAACATGCTACCTTCAATTTTTGGCTGTTGTTATTACAGTCCGTGATTCACAGAAAGGCAGAAATTGATCTAGAGAGAAATGCTTCCTGTCAAAGGATGGTGGCAAGGTGAATCCAAGAAGTTTGGAGGAAAAAAAGGTAGGAAGAATAAAAGAATAGAAATACGTTATAGAGAGTTCTATGGATGCTTTGATCTTAACTACACCGATCTGCCTGGAGCTTTTTGTAACTCCACACAAGGGAACTTCCTAGAAGTCATGGGTTGAATCTGATTTTTTTTTAATGCAATTAATGTAATTTAGCAGTGATTTGTCCATTTTCTGCAATAGGAACAGAAGGAGCCATTGAGTAATGGTTGACTTGGGAAGGCTTAAGATATGACCCTTTCTGATCTTTGACAATTAATAAGCTTACAGATTTTTTCTTTGTAGTTTGACTGGATTATTTTCTTTGTAGTTTCTTTCTTTCACACACACATATTAAAAAAAAAGCATATTAAAGTAACAATACCATAACCGCTAAAATTAATCATGCACTAAATATAGACAGATCTCATTTATGGATCAAAGCCTATTTTAAACAACCATCGTTGCATTCAGGACCATGGACAGTGATCTCCTTTGGAATACTGCAGGGGTATCAAACTGGATTTCTTTAAGGGCCGGATCACATTGTAGTTCTCCTTGGGCCGGTGGTGGGGGGGGCAGTGGTGTGGGGGAAGACAGGATGGACGCCTCCTGCAGTACCCTGCTGGCCAAAATGGGGTGCCGGAGTGGGGGTGCCTCGTTTTCAGCCTCCAGCAGCACTCTGCCAACCAAACGGGCCAGGGGGCGTGGGGGGGGGGGGGGGGCGCATGCAGCCCGTTTTGGCTGGCTGAGACACTACTGGCCGGTCCTTTGATATTTCCAGGCTGGCCCCAAAGGCCGGATTTATTTATTTATTTATTTATTTATTTATTTATTTATTTATTTATTTATTTATTATTTTATTTTATTATTCATATTTCTATGCCACCCACTCTCCGAGGACTCTGGGTGGCTTACACCAAAGACAGTATGCTAAATAGCATATTTGCCCCCAACAATCTGGGTCCTCATTTTACCCACCTCGGAAGGATGGAAGGCTGAGTCAACCTTGAGCCGGTGAGATTTGATCCGCTGATCTGCTGAACTAGCAGTCAGCTGAAGTAGCTGCAGTACTGCACTCTAACCACTGCACCACCTCGGCTCTTATGCCGAGGTACTTATTTAAGTACCCCACAGGCTGGATGTGGCTTATGGACCTTGAGTTTGACACCCCTGGAATACCGGATGCAATATTACAAGAATTTAGAAGGATTGGGGATCGCTTAAATCTGGAACCACTTCTGACAGCCCAGTTGCTCAAATGGCTAAAATGCTAAGCTTGTCGATCAGAAAGGTCAGCAGTTCAGCAGTTCGAATCCCTAGTACAGATCTCCTGCGTGAGCAGGGGGTTGGACTAGATGAGCTCCAAAGGTCCCTTCCAACTCTGTTACTGTTACGTTGCAAACATCCTCACTGTTGGTCACCTCATACTCAATTAAATGCTTTATAATTCCCAAAGGGTCAAGTGTCCGGTGTGCGATGACCACAGGGGGGAGAGGTCCATGAAGAAAAAGAAATCCCAACATGCACTAATAAAGAAAATAACATTTTATTTTATTTATTTATTTATTTATTGGTTCGATTTATATGCCGCCCTTTTTCCGGAGACTCAGGGCGGCTTACAATGCGTTAAGCAATAGCCTTCATACTTTTGTATATACCTGCTTAGTAGGGCTTTTGCCCCCCCCCCCCACAAGCGGTGTTCTTTTTTATACAAAGTCAGCTTATTGCGCCCACAATCCGGGTCCTCATTTTACCTACCTCGGAAGGATGAAAGGCTGAGTCAACCTTGAGCCTGGTGAGATTTGAACTTGCAGTAATTGCAGGCAGCTGGTGCTATTTAACAGCACTTTAGTCTGCTGCACCACCAAGGCTCTTATTTTAACGGTGACAGGTATCACGTATTGCAAGAGATGTTAAGACTTTTTTTTAACTCTAATGAGGGTTCCTTATTTATTTGCATTCAGTGATTTTTGCTGAAAAGTTGCTGTCATTACTGGGTAAAAGATGGTAGCTCCCTCACTCCCATCTCTGACCCCTCATCCAGAGCTTCAAAATCAAATTTCATTCTCTCGGCTCCTTACCTTGTTAATAATAATAAAGATTTTGCAGGCAGTCCAGAGCTGCTATGCTGAAGGACAGGCAGCTTGGATTCCCTGCACTGCATCTAAGAGCTGTTCGTGCCAAACAGTAATTCATCGTGCCTACATAACACCTCTCATCCAAAATACTTTTAAAGCATCAGTCAATCATGAAGGTTTTCTCTAGCCTTGCTTCGTAGCCAGTCTGCTGGGTCTTTTGCAAATGAGAAAACCCAACATGAGAGAAACTTAAGGGGAGTGCTATGGAAAAGACAAGGCAGCGTTGCCGGGGGCATTGTGGCGAAGCTATTGAAATGACACTTAAGGAAGTGCGAGGTGATGTGTTTGCAACTGGACTTCTGAGGGTTTTTAAAGACTGAAATCCTTCCTTTCGATGAATTCCATTTTCCCCCAGCTGAAAACAGGGAAGGGAGAACAGAAGGTTGCTAGGAAAGATAACAGATTCACAGATTTAACAGAGTTGGAAGAGATCTTGCAGGTCATTGAGTCCAAGCCCCTGCCCAAGCAGGAGACCCTACATCTGTCTCTACCTAGAATCGAACTCACAACCTCCTGATGGTGAGGCAAGAGCTCCACGGAATCATAAAGGAGAGTAAAACATTGAGCAGTGGTCAGTGGTGGGATTCAAGTAATTTAACAACCGGTTCTCTGCCCTAATGATTTCTTCCAACAACCACTTTGCCAAACTGCTCAGAAAGTTAACAACCGGTTATCCTGAAGTGGTGCGAACTGGCTGAATCCCACCACTGGCAGTGGTGAATTATCAGCCAAGACGTTCCCAGTTCAAATCTTTAGTCATTCACCAAATAGTACCAATAGAAGACAATATTTAAAGTTCAGGGTTGAACTGTAGGGTCCTTGGTGCTCTCTGAGCTTGGTAGTTTTCTTGCAGACATTTCATGACCCAACTAGGCAACACCATCAGTGCTAGAAGGGAGTGGGGCTTGCTCTCTGTTTATGTACTGCTAGCTTGCCCTGACGGTGTTGACTACTTCTTCGTAGTTCCTTGATTAAGCTATCATTTACTGCTTGATTGTTGGTCTGGTGTTAATTCCTGATTACCTGACTGTTGATTGCTGGGTTTAATCCAGTGGTGGGATTCTACTGGTTTAGACCGGTTCAAGTGAACTGTTAGCTCCAACTATCAGCTGTGAGTGAACCAGTTCACTCCGACTTTGAAGTGGGCCCACCCAGTGGTGAAATCCAAATTTTTTTACTACTGGTTCTGTGGGCGTGGCTTGGTGAGCATGGCAGGGGAAGGATACTGCAAAATCCCCATTTCCACCCCACTCCAGGGGAAGGATACTGCAAAATCCCCATTCCCACCCCACTCTGGGGCCAGCCAGAGGTGGTATTTGCCGGTTCTCCAAACTACTCAAAATTTCCGCTGCTGGTTTTTTGAACTGCTCAAAATTTCCACTACCGGTTCTCCAGAACCTGTCAGAACCTGCTGGATTTCACCCCTGGCCCACCTGCCAGCCCCTTCATTATACTCACCTATATTTCCATTTCGGAAGCCCAGCTGATCGGCGGGGCAGAGTGGATTGCCATGCCTCAGCTGTTTTCCTCACCGACAGCAATGCTGAAGGTGAGTTTTTTGCCAAAAAACTGTGCAAGCTCACCGAACCGGTTGTTAAACCAGTAGGATCCCACCCTTGATTTAATCTTTTTGTTCTCTTTTTATCTTTTTGGTTATCTCCTCTGAGTGATTGAGAGAGCAAACCCCAATCCCTGATATCACTGATGATGCTACCTACCTGGGTGATGAAACGTCTGCAAGAATACCACCAAGCTCAGAGAACAACAAGGACCTCACCAAGTAGTTCTGGGAAGGTTACTGGCATTTTCCTTACCTGGCCCTTTTAATTATGAAATGGTTGCATTCAGGGGTGAAATGTAATATTTGTTACTACCGTTCTGTGGGCGTGGCTTGGTGGTGGTGGTGTGATGTGACTGGGTGGACATGGTCAACTTTTTTTTTTTTTAATTTTTCAAGGCATTTTTTCTAATGCTTTGAAAAGCCTCTGCCGATCAGGCAACTCAGCTGGGATCATCAGAGACTTTTCAAAGCATTTTTTTTTTACCACCTCTTCGGCCAAGAGGTTGCCGAAAAAAATGCTTTGAAAAGCCTCTGACGATCCCAGCTGACCCGCGCGATCATCAGAGGCTTTTTTTTACTTTTAAAAGCATTTTTTCATCGGAAGAGGTTGTAGAAAAAATGCTTTTAAAAGTTTTTTAAAAAAGCCTCTGATGATCATGCAGCTCAGCTGGGCATGGTGGGGAGGGGGGGGTGCAGGGATTTTTGCTACCGGTTCTCTGAACCACCCACCGCCATCGCTACCGGATTGAGCGATCCGGTCTGAACCGGGAGCATTTCACCGCTGGTTGCATTTGAATGAACCGTTAAAATGTCAGGGAAGACAGGATAGAACAGAGCCAATGGGAAACTCACAGTATATGGCCTGATTTCCAAGCATCATCTTCTAGATGTGGCCATCCAAGAAGAATCTGAAACCCAAGACTAAATCTAATGAGAAGAGTATCATGGCTGAGAGTAGTGAAAGTTACTTTCAATTATTTCCTCTCCCACAATATACAGAGAAAGCAGGGGGGGGAGGGAAATACAGCTATTTCTCTTGCGTTCAGTTTGGCCTAATTTTAGGTGAAATCCATCAACGCAGAGGCGCAGGCAGGAAGCAATCCTCGCTAGCTATGAATGGGAAGCATTTTGAAGAAGGGGATTTGCAAATCCTACCTTAGACTGGATTTAATTATATTATCTCTTTCCTAGTTTTTAAACAGTGGGGATTCTGAGTAGCTGCGGGGAACGCGTGCAAGATATTTGTTTTTGAGTTCTGCAGCGCTTCCCCCAAAATATTGTCAAATCCTTGACCTTTTCTTTAGTTCTGAAAGCACAACGAGGAGTCGAGCAAGGCAATGAGTTCAGTACTCATGCATGAACATGTCTGTAGCCATTTTGGAGGCTATAGAAAGAAATCCAGCAAACGGGAAGAGCAATTATATTATTTGATGCATGAGATCCAGAGGTTATTCTGTTCGGTTTTATTAACTGAAAACAGCAATAAAGCTGTATGAAATTGTAAAATATCTGTACACCTTTTGCCATCGAAGTATCATTCTGCAGGGATCTCTCTTCCTCTCAGTGCAGGCATGGACACGTACGCAGTGCTGGGCTGCTGTCAGTTCAGACTGGTTCTGGCGAACCGGTAGTTCTGACTATGTTGTGGCCCGCCAGTGACCTGCACAGATTGTTGCTGATCCCAACGATGAGGAGGCTGTTGTGGTGTCATGCCAGCAGCCTGTGCAGCCGGCACTCAAGTCAGACAGCGAGGAGGCTGAAGAAGATGTGGTGCCAGAGGCGGGGATTCAGCCAGGGCCTTCAGAACCTCCAGATGCTCCTTTAAGTGAAGAGGATGAATTGGAGGAGCCTCTTCTCGATGCACGGGCACGCAGAGCTGCCAAAAGGCAGGAGTGGCTGCTCAGGAGGAGATCTCCTCGAGAGTAAGGCTTGGGGCTAATTGGCTACTCCCTTAGTCTATTTAAGGAGGAACGCCACTTGCAGCAAACTGTAGGGAACAACTTTAGTTCAATCTCCTTCGCGTCTGGATTCTCTGCAAAATTGCTTCTGGGCTTTCTGCAAACTCTAGTAAGACTGTGATTACCTTATCTTAGAATTCTGGTAGGCTGTCAAGACAGTTTATTAACAGCCTTTGGTTGATAAAAACTGAGTTATTTGAGTAAAATAAGCTTTGTATAGAGTTTGTGTGTGCTGCGTTCTTTGGGGTCTGTAGCTGGGGCAGAACAGTATAATGCACACTGAAGAGGGCATTTAATTTCCTTGTACAAGATGCAATGACAATAAAGTAAACTAAACTAAACTATTAGGCAAATTTTGGTTGAGTTTTGCACACAGCTTGTCAAAGTTGCAGGAAACAGCGCATGTTCGCTCGATGATCATTGAATCTGGATTTTCTTTGCAAACCTTACTCCTGGGCTTTTTGCCAACTCTCATAAGACTTTATCTTTCTGTGGAATTTCTGGCAGGACGTTTTAGTTGCATTTGTAAAAAAAAAAACTACGTTTGGAAGTAAATTGAGTTTGGTTCATAGTTTGTGTGTGCTGCATTCTCTGGGATCCGTAGCTGGGGCAGAACAGACCAGCGGCTGGGCCTGCCCGCCTGCCCTGGTGCTATTACGTTCTATATAATTGCTGGTTTTTTGATGCCGCACACATGTACATGAGTGCTCACATTTTCGGTTCTGGGCAAACCAGTTGTTACGCCACCTCTGCACGTACACACACAAACACACACACAACTATAATGAAATAGATCAGCTAATAACAAACATTCATTGGTTTTTAAGAAAGACTTAAGACACTTAAACTGTCACCTGGATGGATAACACCAAAGTATAAAATTGTCTTCTTGGCCTAGCCTTTCTTATCTCACTTAAACCTGTCAAGTTCTTTCAGCAGTTGTCTTTAGACCTTGCTTTTTTTTTGCAGCTACCTAGAAACGTAGCTCCATGCTTTGCTTCTGCCTGGTGTCTCCTTAGAGAACATCACATTATCATAACTCTGCCTGGAAACTGTTCTTTTCTACACGGAAGGGCATCTTGTCACGATTATGGAGCATCACACTCTTTCAAGGAGTAGATTTCAAGGAGAAGGCAGCATAAGGTACACTAACTATTTGAGCCACAGTGGCGCAGTGGTTAGAGTGGAGTACTGCAGGCTACTTCTGCTGATTGCCAGCTGCCTGCAATTTGGCAGTTCAAATCTCACCACAGGTTCAAGGTTGACTCAGTCTTCCATCTTTCCGAGGTCAGTAAAATGAGGACACAGATTGTTGGGCACAATAGCTTGACCACTTAGAGAAGGCTGGAAAGCACTGTGAAGCGGTATATAAATCTAAGTGCTATTGCTATTTTCCTTCCTTCCTTCCTTCCTTCCTTCCTTCCTTCCTTCCTTCCT
>WNWU01000047.1:8181066-8206068 GCA_012654045.1 Ptyas mucosa | reverse complement strand
CTTCCCTTCCCTTCCCTTCCCTTCCCTTCCCTTCCCTTCCCTTCCCTGTGGTTAGAATGCAATATTGCAGGCTAATTCTGCCAACTGCCAGCAGTTCGATCCTGACTGGCTCAAGGTTGACTCAACCTTCCATCCTTCCGAGGTGAGTAAAACGAGGACCCAAACTGTTGGGGGAAATTATGCTGACTCTGTAAACCACTTAGAGAGGGCTGTAAAGCACTGTAAAGTGGTATATAAGTCTAAGTGCAATTGCTAAGTGCTATTTCTTCATGGCTGGGCATTGTAAGGGTGAACAAACTGTACTTCAAAAGGAATCCAGTTTGACCAGGATGAATCTTAGCAATAGCACTTAAGATTTATAGACCGCTTCATAGTGGTTTTACAGCCCTTGCTAAGCAGTTTATAGAGGCAGCATATTGCCCCCAACAATCTGGATATTCATTTTACTGACCTCGGGAGGATGGAAGGCTGAGTCAACCATGAGCCGGTCAGAATCCAACTCTTGACAGTGAGCAGGGAGTTAGCTTGCAATATTGCATTTTAACCACTGCACCACCCCAAGCTCAATCTTGGTATTGATTTTATTATTTATTTCTAAAATGTATATGTTATCTCAAAGTAAACTCTGGGCGGCTTACAAAATGATAAGCCGTGGGGGTTTGTGGTTCTGTAATTCTGGGCTTCTCTGATATATGTTGCATTAGTTATTGGGTAGTGGTTAAAACCAGAAGGCTGTGAAGACTCGGGCACAAAGGCAGCAGGGGTGACCTTGGGTCAGGTGCTCATCCTTAGGAAGGAGTGATAAACCACTTCTGAAAAACCTGGCCAAGAAAACCGCAGCGACTTATTCAGGCAGTATCCAAGAATTGGACACAGATTGAATGGAAAGCAGCAAAGATATTGGCCTCACATTTCCTTTCTCAGTTCTTTAAGGGAACAGGTTGTGATGGTTCACCAAGTATGCGTGACACGGGGTGTCAATGCCTAAAAATATCAATAACCTGAAAGGGGGGGGGGAGGCATTCTAGTAATTAGTCCCGCATTTCTGGAAACTTTGTAGCTTTGTTCCTAAGCTACTTAGCTCCGCTTCTTCCTTTCATTTCGGCTTCGATAAGGTCTAAGTTTCATCCATCACGTTGTTTGAACCCTCTTTGAATGACCACTCCAGATTTTCTTCCTCTCTCTTTCATAATTCTTTACTGCCATTGTAATTGCAGACACTTTGGGGGAGGTCAACCCCCCCCCCAGAAGAAAAAACCGAGCAGGGTCATCCAGTTGCCTTGGCAACTCAGGAATACTTTTTTATGTTTTCCCATGCTAGGTTTCAAGCAATGACATGTCCCAAGTGCCGTGTTCTGCAAAACAAAATGACAAAGTGATGATTTTTACCAGCAACCCCTGATGAAAATAGAGGAGAGCAAATAAGGTTGCTAAATAGGCTGAACCCCACACACACCACGCTCCCATTAGTTGAAGTTTCCTTAGCATCAGGACACTCTTGGCTCAGATTCGGTTTGGCGGGATTTCCGAGCAGCTCAATGAGTGGCTCAGTGGCTTAGATGCTGAGCTTGTCGATCGAAAGGTCATCAGTTCGGCGGTTCGACTCCCTAGTGCCGCGTAATGGGGTGAGCTCCCGTGACTTGTCCCAGCTTCTGCCAACCTAGCAGTTCGAAAGCAGGTAAAAAATGCAAATAGAAAAATAGGGACTACCTTTGGTGGGAAGGAAACAGTGTTCCATGCACCTTCGGCATTGAGTCATGCTGGCCACATGACCACGGAGACGTCTTCAGACAGTGCTGGCTCTTCGGCTTTGAAACGGAGATGAGAACTTACCCCTAGAGTCAGGAATGACTAGCGAGGGAAATCTTTACCTTTACCTTTACTTCCACCTGTTCCAATTTCTTCTCCAAAGTTTGCTTTTTTTTAAAAAAAAAAATCATTACAACCCGCCAATGGACAATTCATCAAAAGGACTTTGTTTCTTGAAAGCAGAAAGATCTGCTTCAACCTAAATGAAACAGATATGAAACGATGCAAGAGAATTCTGCAGAGGCCATTTACTTTGACACGGATGGGCAGGTGTCAATACTGATCATATCAGTATTGCTTTTTTACTTTGTTTTACTGGGAAACCCTTTCCTCTCAGATAATGCTTTTCCTCTCCCACGAAGTCCTGGATAAGGACTGGAAATGTGGTTTAACCTAGACGTGGGATTCACTTCCCTTCCCTACCACATTCTGTGCATGCACAGTAATCGTGCATTACATCCGGGCGGGTAAGCAGAGCTCCCACAGTCGCTGCTACCGGTTCACACAATCTGGAGAGAACCGGCTGAATCCCACCACTGGTCTAACCTTAGGAATTGACAAAAGGTTTATTCAATGGAATAAACACTTGGAATATTGTATCCAGTTCTGGTCACCACAATATAAAACAGATATTGAGACTCTGGAAAGAGTGCAGAGAAGAGCAACAAGGATGATTAGGGGATTGCAGGCTAAAACATACGAAGAACAGTTGTAGGAATTTGATATGTCTAGTTTAATGAAAAGAAGGAGTAGGAGACACATGATAGTAGCCTTCCAGTATCTTAGGGGCTCCTACAAAGATGAGGGAGTCAAATTATTTTCCAAACCATCAAAAGGTCAGACAACAAACAATGGATAGAAACTAACCAAGGAGGGAAGCAACCCAGAAATTAGAGTAGAGTAGAGTAGAGTAGAGTAGAGTAGAGTAGAGTAGAGTAGAATAGAATAGAATAGAATAGAATAGAATAGAATAGAATAGAATAGAATAGAATAGAATAGAATAGAATAGAATAGAATAGAATAGAATTTTTTATTGGCCAAGTGTGATTGGACACACAAGGAATTTGTCTTGGTGCATCTGCTCTCAGTGTACATAAAAGAAAAGATACATAAAAGAAAAGTAGAAATTCCCTGATGGTGAAAACAATCAACCGTCAGGGAATTTGTGTTCAGAAATTGTGGGTGCTCCATCACTGGAGGCTTTCAAAAAGGGAGTGGACAATTGATTGTCTGAAATGGTACACGGTCTACTGCATGAGCAGTAGTACTCCCTTCCAACTCTATTATTCTATGTTCAGTGTTATTCTGTCATATTTTAAAGGTAAAGGTTCCCCCGCGCATATGTGCTAGTCATTCCCAACTCTAGGGGGCGGTGCTCATCTCCATTTCAAAGCCGAAGAGCCAGCGCTGTCCGAAGACGTCTCCGTGGTCATGTGGCCAGTATGACTCAACACCAAAGGCGCACGGAACGCTGTTCCCTTCACACCAAAGGTGGTCCCTATTTTTCTACTTGCATTTTTTACATGCTTTCGAACTGCTAGGTTGGCAGAAGCTGGGACAAGTAACGGGAGCTCACCCCGTTACGCGGCACTAGGGATTCGAACCGGTGAACTGCTGACCTTCTGATCGACAAGCTCAGCGACTTAACCACTGAGCCACCACATCCCCTATTTTAGGACATCATTCTCCCGTGGATACCAATTCTCCAACTTGCTTTCCGGGAGGAAGAATATAGCTTTGGGATGGCAGTCAAACATCCTAACTCCCAGCAAATAAAATGCTTGAAAAGAAGCTGAAGTTCACATTCTTAGGACTGGCTGGGGGGAAAAAAGCCAAAGCTTCATTAGAAGTCCTTGATTACTACGGAGTGTGAAATTGCATCTTGTCTTGTACACAAATGTGGAGAAGGGAGGTCAGGAATTAAACATTCAAACAAGGCCAAGGGGATTAATTCCTCCCCAGCAATAACTCTTCACACTGAAGGGTTTCCTCCCCCCCCCTCCCCATCCTATCTCCCCCACCTTCCTGGATGTTAAAAAAAAATTGCTAAAGTTTCCAATAGTATCATCTACCTATATTTGAAGAGTATAAGCTCCCCTCTCCCTGCCTACATAGACCCTCATTTCCTCTCACTCTGCCTGTGCCAAATGAGCTTTCCTTGCTTCAGATATTTCTTAATCATGGTTTCTTAAAGGATTATGACAAAGCTGTTGGGGATTATTTCTTTTCCATTTTTTTTTTTTTTTGGTCAAAGTTTAGTGTAAGCCTATGCCTGGGATTTTGCTAAAACTTGGAGTTTGGAAAACAGGTACAAGGCATGTGCAAAGGCATTCCAAGCTCATTTTCTTTAATAGGTCACACCTAGATCATATTAATCATCTTGCACCTTTTTTTTTCAACGTGACCACCCCCCCCTTCCCCAACAATATCCTACACCGAGATAAATGCCATCAAGATTGCAAAAAGTCTTTCCCTTAAACCAGGGGTGTCAAACTTAAGGCCAGCGGGCCAAATCTGGCCCATGGGGTGGTTAGAAAGGAAACAGCTCCATTTTCAATGGCAGAGGGTTACAAGAAGCCATCACCAGGGGTGGGCTGCTGGGGGTTCGGAGCTGTGGTGGGTTCCTCCTGGTTCGGTCCGGTTCGGCCGAGCCGGTACCGGTGATGATATGATGTCACCGAACCGGTTCTGCCCTCTCGCGCCCCTGTCCCCCACCCACGTTATTCTTACCTTTTATTTGGCCCCACCCGCAATCTATTGCTGCCTCCTGAGTCCCAGCTGATGGCTATAAGGAAAAAAAACTGTTTAAACTCTTGTTGCAGGCTTCAAAGGGCCGCCCTACAGCTGATCAGTGGTAAAAGGCAGTTTGGTGGTAGACCGGTGCCTCCAAAAACAAATGAGCAGACCGGTGCCTGCAAAAATAAATGGGTAGACCGGTGCCTGCAAAAATACATGAGTAGACCAGTGCCTGCAAAAATACATGAGCAGACCAGTGCCTGCAAAAATACATGGGTAGACTGGTACAGCTCTGCAAGCAATTAAAAGCCTGGTAGACCAGTACCTCTGCTAAATCCTAAAGAATTGTCACATGACCATCAAGCCATGCCCACAAAATAAGCCACGCCCACAGAACCGGTAGTAAAAAAAATTAAGAACCCACCCCTGGTTCGGAGGGGTTTGGGAGAACCTCTAGCTAAGATTCTGTGCAGTTCGGAGATCCCCCCCATATACCACTCCTGGCTGGCCCCGCCCTGCCCCGCCCACCCCTCCCAGGAGTCCCCATGCAGCCTGTTTTGGATGCAGGTAAGTGCAGGGTGCACGCGGAGGCTTGGGGAGGGTGAAAAACAGGCCTACCGGAAGTTCGGGAAGGCCGGAATCGGGCCCATTTCCAGCCTCCAGAGGGCCTCCAGAGCCTTTGGAGGCCATTTTCACCCTGCCGGAGGCTCGAGGACAGCCTCCAGAGCCTGAGAAGAGCAGAAATGCCCCCCTGCTGTGGTGCAGGAGGCTGACTAGGTCACACTCATCATGGCCACGCCCACGCAGCAACCATGGCTGTCACAGCCAAAAATGGAGGTTGGGAGCCATTTTGGCTGGCAGAGCGCTTGGGCCAGCACAGGCGCCCCTGACACGAGTGATGTCAAGCTGGTTACGGCCACCTTGCCCAAGCCCGCCTAGCTCCCCAAGGTCAAACACAACCCTGATGTGACTCTCAATGAAACTGAGTTTGACAACCCTGCCTTAAATTGATGAAATAGTAAAAATATCCCCCTGCTCTCTGCATGACCAATTTGTTATGGATTGCCTTCTCTTCTTTCCTCCGCATCTCCATGGTCGCGAGACTTTCGATCATGTGACCATGGAAAAGCTGCAAGGGTCGTAAGTGTGAAAACGGTCATAAGTCACTTTTTCAGGGCCATTGTAATGTTGGGGTTCCAAGTAACACCCCCAACGAAAGAAGACTCCGAGGCTTGAGTTTCCTCAAAGCTCCATTTTATTAGTGATGTCATATTGGCACAGCTGGGAAAACCCGAATCTGAAAGTTTCCAGGTTTTCCCCACCCAAAAGAAAGTTCAGGCCTCTGCCCAGCACTTACATGTCCATCACATGGTTGTCAGGATTCGGTGTCGTCTCAAATAAATTACATTTCAAACAAATAGTCCTTGATAAAAATCTTTCATTTATTAAGCACAACAATCGAAACCCCGACTTGGTTGCAGCCAACACTGACTTCCTGGCCCAAACCCTCCCTTTCCTCTCCCCACTCCTCTGCGTCTCATTGGCCATCTTCCAAGTCACTCTACTGTAATCTACTACTTCAGCTCAAAGGAATTTCCCCCCTCCCAACCCATCTCCTAAGGGATAGTATCTCCAGGAAAAATAAGTAGGTGCAAAGTCAAGGGTCCTCTTGCCAGCTGCCCCCACCTTCTCCTTCTTATGTCAGCACTGGAGTGAATGCAGCTTGGAGTGCTGACAATGGTCCAATCAGGCACCATCCAAAACTGGAGATGCCTCCCAGTCACCTGATCACAGCTGCAGGGCGAGGTGGCCTTGACTCTCTGAAAAAGGAATGTTATTTTGACTACATATCATCTACACTCTATGCAATCCCCCCTCCCATTTTCCCACAGTAGAAAATGTGGCAGTCCTGAAGGCCTAAATGTAAAAAAAAGATGGCTTCCAGGCCTGGCATGTAACATTGAATGATCACTAAATGAACTTTCGTAAGTGGAGGACTTTTGTAGGTTGTAGCTTTCCTACCCTCTTACTGAGAAAAAAAATGAGGAAATCTATAAGTGAGTGAACTTCTATGAAATACATAAGGGTGAGGGGGAAAAAAACCATCCAGATTGGCCTTTGAAGGTATATATTCTATTCACACTGACCTTTTCCGATGTATATTTAACACTTGGCTTTTCTCTTTGCACGTTCTCAAACCTGGAACTGCTTGAAAAGCCCAATTGCGTCTTTTTCTTTTTAAGATGCTTCACGCTGATGTTTTAAAAATTCTGTGAACTTTTTGCTTTAATTTTTTTCCCCTCTTTTTGTTACGCTAAAATGGCATTTGCTTATTGTAGAACGTCTTGCAAAGTCTGGAGGACATAAACATCCTTCACTTCACCTCGGTGGGTGGTTTCCTTTTGGCAGGTAAAAATTCACATTTGGGCTCCCTTTATTCCTGTGTGCAATTGTTTTCTTTTGTTCTGCTGACTTTCTCCCGATTTGAAAGGTGAGCATACGGAAGCCTTTTCATTCACAGTTCAGCGGCTTAAGGGTTGAACTCGCACCGCAGATTGGCAGAGCTGTCTCTTGTATCTGTTTCCAACAGAGCTGGGTCTCCAGAATTTGGAAAGCTTCAGGACTTTTGAAATGATGTCTGGAGATATTGCTTACGGTGCAGACAGTGACTTGACACTTATGACCAGTGGTGGGATTCAGCCGGTTCGCACCACTTCGGGAGAACCGGTTGTTAACTTTCTGAGCAGTTTGGCAAAGTGGTTGTTGGAAGAAATCATTAGGGCAGAGAACCGGTTGTTAAATTACTCGAATCCCACCACTGATTATGGCCTAATCTGCACGCCTCTCCCCCCTCCTCTTTGATTGCTTTTGCTCTGAATCCTGGTTTATGGTTTACTATTTGTCTTGGGCTGGAAACTTGGTTTGGGATTATCCAGTTTTGGTCACCACACTATAAAAAAAGACATTGAGACTCTAGAAAAAGCGCAGAAACCAGGATGATGAGTGGACTGAAGACTAAAACATACGATGAATGGTTGCAGGAACTGGGCCTGGCTAGTCTAGTGAAGAGAAGGACCAGGAGAGACATGACAGCAGTCTTCCAATATTTGAGGGTCTGCGACAGAGAGGAGGGGGTCAAGCTGTTTTCAAAGGCACCTGAAGGGCAGACAAGGAATAATGGATGGAAACTGAATAAGGAGAGATTCAACCTAGAAATAAGGAGGGATTTTCTGACAATGAGAGCAATCAACCCATGGAACAGAAGTTGCCTTCAGAAGTTGTGGGAACTTCATCCCTGGAGGCTTTCAAGAAGAGACTGGACTGCCATCTGTCAGAAATGGCGTAGGATCTCCTGCTTGGGGGGTAGGGTTTGGACTAGATGACCTACAAGGTTCCTTCCAACTCTGTTAATCTGAATCTAAGATGATCAAAAGCCTGGAGACTAAAACATATGAAGAACGGTTGCAGGAACTGGGCATGGCTAGTCTAGTGAAGAGAAGAACCAGGCGAGACAGGATAGGAGTCTTCCAATATTTGAGGGGCTGCCACAGAGAGGAGAGTTTCAAGCTGTTTTCCAAAGCACCAGACAAAGAATAATGGATGGAAACTGACCAAGGAGAGATTCAACTTAGAAACGAGGAGGGATTTTCTGACAGTGAGAACGATCAACAAATGGAACAGAAGTTGCCTTTGGAAGTTGTGGGAGCTTCATCACTTGAGACTTTCAAGAAAAGATTGGACTGCCGTTTGGTGTAGGGTCTCCTGTTTGAGCTAGATGACCTATAAGGTCCCTTCCAACTCTGTTAATCTGTGTAATTTAATTGAATTAAACAATGAATCATGTCTTGCAACTCAATGCCAGCTGGGTTCCTCGTATATCAATCCTGCTGAGTTTACTGGAATTCATTTACTACTACTGATGAGCATTGTGAAAGTCTGTAGAGATTCTCAGTCATCCGGGTCGTGGTTGTCCCAAAGGTGTTTTTTTCAGGACTTTCTTGTTTTTTCTTTGAAGACATTTCGCTTCTCATCCAAGAAGCTTCTTCGGCTCTGACTGGATGGTGGAGAATGGAAGGATTTATATTCCTTGCAGACAGCTGGTCATTTGCATCCTTTTTGAGGGTCCTCGAAGCACTTGGAGGTTTATCTGTATCCTCAGGGACACCTGAATGGTGCTAATGGTTTCTGTAGTCTGCAATTTTTTCTGGAAATCCGTTCATACTCCCACACCATTCGAAGGATGTTCATCCCAAACTGCGTAGCTAAAAGTCTGTAGAGATTCTCAGTCATTCAGGTCACCGCTGTCCCAAAGGTGCTTTTTCAGGACTTGGAAAAGGATGCAAATGACCAGCTATCTGCAAGGAATATAAATCCTTCCATTCCCCCACCATCCAGTGAGAGCTGAAGAAGCTTCTTGGATGAGAAGCGAAACATCTTCAAAGAAAAAAACAACAACAAGGAAGTCCAGTTGCCTCCTGAAAAAGCACCTTGGGGACGATGAGTATTGTGGTTTTTTTAAGAACCATCACCAACTTAATGGGTGAGGCTGTAGCGTTTGAGATTTGAAATCAGCAAAAGGCATTTCGAACTGGAGGTTTGAGAGCTGAAGATAACTGAACAGCAGAGTTGGAAGGGACCTTGGAGGTCTTCTAGTCCAACCCCTTGCACAAGCAAGAAACCCTGTACCATTTCAGACAAATGATAGCCCTTCTTAAAAACCTCCAATTTTGCAGCACTCCCAACTTTGGGAGGCAAGTTATTCCACGAATTAATTGTTCTAATTGTCAGGAAGTTTCTCCTTAGTTTCTAAGCCAGTTCTCTCTTTGATAAGTTTCCATCCATTGTTTCTTGTAAATTTGAACTGAATCCATCCAAGAATCGAGAATCCATAAAAAATGTCTGCAGCAACAAAACTCCTGTTTTATAACAAAGTAAACCCTCAACCCAACACAGCAATAGACAGTTGTGCTAAAGCTTCTTCTAAATATTTTAAGTCTAAGAACAGAAAGGTGAACATTACCGTGCTTTGCAGCTTAAGACTCAGGAATTTCCTTCTTGGAAATGTTTTCTTGAGCCTTGCACCTTTTAGAGCCTTAATTGAAATTGCCTGCAATTGAAAGCACCTGATTATTATGACATCATGTAATCAAGAGTGGGTTAATCTCACCTGGCTGCCAGAACTATTCCTTTATCTGCCTCCATCTTCTTTTTTGTTCTCTCCAACCTACTCAACAGACCTCCGCATGGCATTTCCCAAAGGTGAATCTTAATATTCACATCCCTGGATGACATAAACAGAAGACCTCAACAAGGAGGGGAAAAAAATGGCACTGGTGAGGCAACAGAATTCTCTTCCTCGCACAAAGGGCCATTCTTAAGGCC
The DNA here is from genome assembly GCA_012654045.1 of Ptyas mucosa. Taxonomy (NCBI): domain Eukaryota; kingdom Metazoa; phylum Chordata; class Lepidosauria; order Squamata; family Colubridae; genus Ptyas; species Ptyas mucosa. The sequence continues at coordinate 8,196,141 of WNWU01000047.1, read as the reverse complement.
TCAAAGTTTCTCTTTTATCTTCTATCGCTCAGTTGCGCAAGTGAGAAAAATCTTCTGCACTTGGGTGGAAACCTCTTCAAGCAAAGTGCAGGGAAGAGCAAGGAAGATGATTAAAGGCCTGAAGACCAGGGGTGAAATCCAACAGGTTCTGACAGGTTCTGGAGAACCGGTAGCAGACATTTTGAGTAGTTCGGAGAACTGGCAAATACCACCTCTGGCTGGCCCCAGGAATGGGGATTTTGCAGTATCCTTCCGCTGGAGTGGGGAGGGAATGGAGTTTTTGCAGTATCCCTCCCCTGCCATGCCCACCAAGCCACAGAACTGGTAGTAAAAAAAAATTTGAATTTTACCACTGCTACAGACTAAAACATATGAAGAACCGGTTGCAGGAATTGGGTATGTCTATTTTAATGTAAAGAAGGACCAGGAGTGACATGATAGCAGTGTTTTAGTATCTTGAGGGGCTGCCACAAAGAAGAGGGGGTCAATTTATTCTCCAAAGCACCAGAGGGCAAAACAAGGAGAGAAGCAACTTGGAATTAAGGAGAAATTTCCTAACAGTGAGGACAATTAACCAGTGGGACAGCTAGCTTGCCTTCAGAAGTTGTGAGGACTTCATTACTGGACTTTTTAAAGAAGAGATTGGACAGTCACTTGTTTGAAATGGTATCCTGCTTGAGCAGGGGGGTGGACTAGAAGACCTCCAAGGTCCTTTCCAGGTCTATGCCAATTCTTTGATGATAATACGCCAGAGAAGGCAGAAAAAAAAACATGTTTGTTGTTGCAGCTCCTCACAACTTGAGGTGAGCCATGCTGAAAGGAGGCGAGTGGCACTTCAGCAAATGATGTGGAGATGCTGGATGATGAAACTGGTTAACACTTCTAAAAACAAAACAGTTCGTTTCATCACTCACAGATGTTATAAAGCAACAACAACAACAACAAAAACTGATAAGGGGATTTGAGGCTATACATCATACAATGAATGAGGACTCCTGCCCTGGACAAGCGGGGTTGGACTAGAAGACCTCTAAGGGAACCTTCCAGCCCTAGGATTCTATGATTCTGTAAGTACAGCAGCCATCTTGTTTCCTAATCACCTTTTGAGCGCAGGCTTCATTTTGAAGGAGGGATTATTGAGAATTCTATTCCATTCTATAAACTGTGTCAGAGTGAAACCCTGCTTGAAAGAATTGCCCGGCCCTAGTTAACATTAATGATGAAACAAGAAAGTTCATTTGTGGGGAGCTCAGCTCACCGGTTCTGTGAAACTCTCTTTCTTCCTTCTTAGCAGATATTTCACCTGGAGCTAAAATATTTAGGAAGTCTTAATAATGGCCTCTGAAGTTAAGGGAATAAAAATGTATAGCATGCATTTGTAGCCGAGGTCTCTGCAGGTTTCTCCTTCGGAAGGAAAAGCAGAGCTTCCCTTGTGTTTTGTTTTAGACTTCTCTCTCTCTCTCTCTCTATATATATATATAAAATCACATGAGTATTTAATGGACTATCTTAAAGATTGAAAGAGTCTTTAAACTGTCAAAAGAACCATTCTTATCCCAAGCTGAGCCAAGGTTCCATTTCCTTTTTATGAAGCTCGGTCCAAGATGGATGGCGTTTTCTACAGCCTCCGCAATGGTTCTCTTTGCCAAAATGGGGCTACTAAATAGCTTATAAAAGAATAGGATCACTCTCCTACCTGTGTCTGCGTAACCTGCGAGTGTGATGGGTCTTGTGATTTTGCTGGTTTGTAGACTCAAAAATGGTTGAGGTAGCATGTTTTTTTTTTTTAAGTCTTTATTCAACCTTTTTTCATTTTAAGAGCACATTTCCATTTTTACAGCTTTCGACTATCGGTAACAATTCGGATTTCATCATTCCAATTTGTGGCCTATTGTTTTATACATTGTGTATACCTTTAAATATATAATATGTTTTACTATATTCTATTTTTGTTCTTCATTAATATTGATTTAATATAGTTCTCATATATGCAGTATATACTGTATTTTTCGGAATATAAGATGCACCAGACTATAAGACGCACCTACCTTTTTTGGTGAGGAAAAGAAGAAAAAGAAATCTGCCTCTGCCTCCCAGCAATTTTGCCTCATTGCAGCAAACAGCAAACAGCCTGCGTCACTTTCATTTTCGTTTTCAGCACAGCTTGATTAGCACAAGAAAAAGAAAAAGAAAAATTGCTCCCAGCAATTTACCTCCTTGCAGCAAGCAGAAGAGGCCCACGCAAAACAGCTGAAAGCAAAACAGCTGAGAGTCGGGAGGCCGGTCCAATCAACTTATGCTAATTAGGCTGTGCTGAAGCTGAAAGGAGCTGTTTCTTCTTGCTGCTTGCTGCAAGGAGGTAAACTGCTGGGAGGCAGAGGCCAAAGGGTGGGGGCCAGTGGGTGGGAGGGGCTACATTTGGTGTATAAGATGCACTTAAATTTTCACCCCCTTTGAGGGGGGAAAAAGGTGCATCTTATACTCTGAAAAATACGGTATATATATGTATTTACATATCCCTTTTATCCTTGAACAAGTTTTATCATATTTATAAATATATATAATTTTCAATTTAACGTACTTTCTGTGTCATCTTTAGGCATCAGCCTTTGCATCTCGTTTCAAGCCATTGATACCACATATTCCAACTTTTCTAATACTCCAATTCCTCTCTATCTTTAAGCTCCATGGTTAATTTATCCGTTTCTGCACAATTGAGGACTTTTTTTATTATTATCATTGTGTTTGATGGCATGTTTTTTCAAAGAGCATGGGTTAATCGAGGTGAGGAGATGTTTTCTCAGAGTGATTTTACCTCCTCCTCCTCCTCTAACTCCTCCTCCTCCGAAATCCTCCTTTATCAGAATGTCACTGAATAACATACTTGTGCTCTCTGTTTCACTGGCAGAGCTTAACCCTACAGCTAGTCCTCAACTTATGACAGGGGTGTCAAACTCAAGGCCCGCGGGCCTCAGTCATCCCATGGGGTGCTTAGATCAGGTCTGCAGGGCCACCCTGGAAATAGCAAAGGACTGGCCCACAGTGCCACTGCCAGCAAAAATAGAGCTCAAAGGGGCCATAGGTGACTCTCTTCAGCTCTGTTTTTGCTGGCAGAGGGTTGCAGGAAACGGTTTCAGCCTAAAATGGAGCTTGGAGGGACAGTGGGTAGCCCTCCCGAGCTCCTTTTTTGCTGGAAGAAGGTTTCAGTGAAGTTGAGTTTGACACCCCTGACTTATGACCACAGTTGGATCTGGATTTCCATTGCTAAGCGAAGGTGGCGGTTGGGTAACTCATGCTCCGTTTTATGACCATTTTTTTTACCATGGTTGTTAAGCGAATCACTGCAGTTTTAAGTGAATCACGGGGGGGGGGAGGTTTAAACATATCGGGCTCTTCCCATTGACTTTGTTTTGTCAGAAGCTTGGCTGGGAAGCCATAAATCACATAAATCATATAATAACCCCATGGACAGGGCAATCATTGGAGATCCATGCTGATTGTCAAGGGCCTGAATTTTGATCACATGACCTGAATTTTGATCACATGGGGATGCTGCAATGGTTGTAACCTAAGGACTGGTTATAAGTCACTTTTTCAGTCCTATTATGACGTTGAACAATCACTAAATGAATGGTCGTAAGTTGAAGACTATCTGTATTGTCCGTAGCTAATGCTGCTTGAATGCATGAGCTGAGGACAAGTTGCATTATGAACAGAACAGAACAGAACAGAACAGAACAGAATTCTTTATTGGCCAAGTGTGATTGGAAACACAAGGAATTTGTCTTTGGTGCATACGCTCTCAATGTACATAAAAGAAAAGATACATTCGTCAAGAATCATAAGGTACAACACTTAATGATAGTCATAGGAAAACAGTCAATATAAATCTTAAGGATACCAGCAACAAAGTTACAGTCATGCTGTCATAAGTGGGAGGAGATGGGTGATAGGAACAATGAGAAGATTAATAGTAGTGCAGACTTAGTAAATAGTTTGACAGTATTGAGGGAATTATTTGTTCAGCAGAGTGATGGCATTCGGGAAAAAACTGTCCTTGTGTCTACTTGTTCTGGTGTGCAGTGCTCTATAGCGTCGTTTTGAGGGTAGGACTTGAAACAATTTATGTCCAGGATGTGAGGGGTCTGTAGATATTTTCACTGCCCTCTTTTTGACTCGTGCAGTATACAGGTCCTCAATGGAAGGCAGGTTGGTAGCCATTGTTTTTTTCTGCAGTTCTAATTATCCTCTGAAGTCGGTGTCTGTCTTGTTGGGTTGCAGAACCAAACCAGACAGTTACAGAGGTGCAGATGACAGACTCAATAATTCCTCTGTCTGTATTAGCAGCTCCTTGGGCAGTTTGAGCTTTCTGAGCAATAGATCCTCCCATATTACGTAGCATGTTGGACAGCAAGGGATCTCCAGCATTTTCGATCTTGGGCAAAGTAATTTGTTGTCTTCCCATGTGATGTTTAGACTCTTTATAGTCTTCCATGAAGGTTCTTCCCCATGTATTTTGAGGTCACTCTCTTGGTTGTTTAGCATTGGGGTGGGGGATGGGCTTCCATCTCATTGCCATCTTGGGGATTTCATCATTCGCCATGCAGAGAGCATGACCTACAAATTGGAATTCTCTGCGTGCAACTGTGTTATGTAGTTTGTAGGATATTAACTCTTTTTTCTTAATAATGTGGTCAAAAGAGCAAATCTTTAGGATTCAGCGAAGGCATCGATGTTGGGAGATGTCAAATCAGGGGTGAAATCCAGCTGGTTCTGACAGGTTCTGGAGAACCAGTAGTAGAAATTTTGAGCAGTTCGGAGAACCGGCAAATACCACCTCTGGCTGGTCCCAGAGTGGGGAGGGAATGGAGATTTTGCAGTATCCTTCCCCTGGAGTGGGGAGGGAATGGGGATTTTGCAGTATCCTTCCCCTGGAGTGGGGAGGGAATGGGGATTTTGCAGTATCCTTCCCCTGCCATGCCCACCAAGCCACGCCCACAGAACCGGTAGTTAAAAAAAAATTGGATTTCACCACTGTGTCAAGTCTTTTGTTATCACTTTCTGTCCAAATTTCACAGGCAAAAAAATGGTTGTCAGGATCACTATAGAGGCGAACAAACAGAGTTTAAGTTTTAACCGAAGCCAGTTGAGCTGCCTCAAACAGATCTCAGCGACTTTTTTTTTTTTGTCTTTAAGAATCAGGAAAATGAATTTGTCTCCTGCTTTCTGGGTACCACCAGCATCTCTTAACTGTCCAACCAATGATAATGTTTAACAAAGGACCCTAAACATATATTTTGAGCCCGTTCTAGAACTGCCCTCCATCGAATGTTGCTAAAAAGACTGAGAATGTCAAAAGTTGCTCGCACTTTTTTTTCAAGGAAACGAATCAACATCACCGAAGTGTTGATGAGCTTGTCTTTTGAACAGTTGGAAAAAATAACAGCGTGGTTTTTTTTTTAAGGCGCAAGGCTCTCTTTTTAAAATGTGCTGCCGTGCTGAGGTATGTGACATATTTCCTATTGGTGTTATTGCCACAAAGGGCTCCCTTTGTTTTGCAGCTTTCTTGCACATCAGAAGTCTGATTCCCACAGATAAGACCCAGAGTGCAAGAGTGAACCAGCATTTGAATTGCATAAACCGGGTGGATCAAAATGCATTTGTGCTGGAGGACAGGCAAACATTAGGGGCAGTCGTAAAATTGGTTGTAATTGAGGGGTGGCCCCACTGACTCATCTGAACGCAAGCGTAAGATGTTGGCAATGAGAATAGCACAGCACAGCACAGCACAGCACAGCACAGCACAGAGGTCAGCAACCTGCGGCTCTGGAGCTGCATGCGGCTCTTTCACCCCTCTGTTGCGGCTCCCTGTCACTCAAAATATGTGTCACAACCGCGAATGTGTGGCACCCGCTGGCATGCGATTTATTGAGCTTTTCAACCCCCCGTAGGCCAACCATGGATAAATCCAAGAAAAGAAACGTTTCAGAAGAAAACAGAATGTTTAATTCAACTACATCTGCTAGTTTTGTGGCCGCTCAAGAAATAGTCAGGCACAGGAAGGGTTTTGTGGCTCTTGGTGTTTTCTTTTCTGTGGGAAACGGGTCCAAATGGCTCTTTGAGTGTTGATTGAGTTACTATTATTGAGCAAGGTACCACATATACTGTACCTGTGCATTTTGCTTTTCTTGCCTAAATGTAGAACCTTACTTCTTTCATCACTGAATTTCATTTTGTTAGATAGAGCCCAATGTTCAAGTCTGTCAAGATCCTTCTGTATCTTGAGCCTATCTTCTGGAGTGGTGGCTATTCCTGCCAGCTTGGTGTCCTCTGCAGATTTAATGAGTTCCCCATCTATCCCCTCATCCAAATCATTGATGGATGGTTATATTTATATTTGGTCGGCTAGTTCTTGCAACCATTCCTTTATTTTATTTTATTTTTTTTTCTGGATGAAATAGCAAGGAGGTGTTTAACTGCTGAAACATACCCTTGCATTTTCACCACAGCAAGCTTTCAAAATGCCTTCTGCAACAGGAGAGAAAATCCATTATTCTTTGGACAGAGATGTTGATATGGGGGACTGAGCCATTTCGGAGCTGTCTGGCTTGCGAGTTTTTTTTTCCCCCTCTTAACTTTGCAGTTTTCTTCTAGGTTTCCGTTTCTTGGGGCCAAACATACCCACCGGCAACCTTGTTCTTCATTTCTGCTGGTCACCAGCTGGGAGTTGTTGTCATTTCTATTTTCCCTTTTGCTGTGGCAACTTGATTTTCACACTCAGTGTGCTACACACCTCCGGAGCATAATAAAAGATTTCTGTATCTGAAGGCAAGTTTTTCTTCCAACAATTGGCAGGTGTGCTCTTCTGTTTTTTCCCTCTGATTTCTTAATAATACATGGTTACCTCTCTGCATTGAGAGAGTTATAGTTACCTATACTTGTTATCTTGTACATGTTTGACAAACAAAGAAACAAAATTAATTAATTAATTGAACGGCTCCTTGGTTTAAAATGGGATATTACAGCATCTCCGTTGAAGAGGTGTGCCTGCTGCCTGCTTAAAGATCCTGTGGGGCTTTAGCTTATCATATTCATTTCTGGATGTATTATTTCATCATTGGAGGGTTTCTAGAAGAGAATGGACTGCCATTCGTAGAAATGATGTAGGGTGTCCTGCTTGGGCAGGGGGTTGGACTAGATGACCTACAAGGTCCCTTCCAACTCTGTTTTTTTAAAAAAATTTTATTTATATGCCGCCCTTCTCCGGAGACTCAGGGCGGCTTACAATGCGTTAAGCAATAGCCTTCATACTTTTGTATATACCTGCTTAGTAGGGCTTTTGGGCCCCCCTAAGCGGTGTTCTTTTTTATACAAAGTCAGCTTATTGGCCCCACAATCCGGGTCCTCATTTTACCTACCTCGGAAGGATGGAAGGCTGAGTCAACCTTGAGCCTGGTGAGATTCGAACTCGCAGTAATTGCAGGCAGCTGGCAGCTAAGTGCTACTTAACAGCACTTTAGTCTGCTGCTCCACCAAGGCTCCTCCTGTAGTAGAGGAGAGAAAAAGAGCCTTGTTTCTATTCTTTAAAATTATGAGGACAGCCATATTGGTACTAATAATACAATCCTATTTTCCAGCAGTAGCTGAGTCCTACTTAATCTATTTTTAAATCACAGCATTTGGAAAAGTTCAGTTTTGAGTAACCCGTGTCCTCCATATCTACCATAATTCCAAAATACAAAACTATAAAAATTCGGAGTGGGGGGGGGATATCTCATCCCTCCCAATCCTTTTACCTCCTCCCCACCCCCCTACTCCGCCGTGAATTTCTCCCCATCCTCCCCCTTGAAAACCATCCAGGCTAGATCTCAATAAAATCTGTCCTCTATTCGCGCAGTTTAATTCAATTTTCCCTCGAACGCCTTAAACAGCTTGCGATTCCAAGTACTTGATAGAAAAGGTATTTTTTTTATTATTATTATTATCAACATCATTATTCCATACTTGTTTATGATTCGGGTTGTTATCATTTCATTCCGTTTCTAGTTTTTCCATTCCACGTAACCGTCGGTAGTATACAGCAATAACTTTCAGTAAGTACTATAAAACCTAGTACAGGACTTTTAACAGATTCTATAAATCCAAATGTTAAGGCACTAAAATACAGTTCGAAAATACTACCAGTTCATAAAAAAAAAAACCCCTGCCTGTTGGAATAAAAAACATTTTACAGTCCATCTCTCCTTTTCCTTACACTTCCAGCTGCATTGTGATTGGAGTGCAGCCATTTAGTTCTTGATGGATTGGAACTGGGAGCTAAGGATGATGGATTAAGTTGTCCATGATGAGCAATAAGAGAAGAAGCACCAACTTAAAACAGTGTGTGTGTGTGTGTGTGTGTGTGTGTGTGTGTTTGTTTGTGTGTGTGTTTCCTAACAGCCCCACCATGTTGACCAGACCATGAATCATCTATGCAGGAAACTTAAGAACAGCTATACTGTTCTTGCAAATCTGTTTGTTCTCTACCCTCCTCTCTCCTCCTTATACCCATGCGAATTGGGGAGGTGTCTATCTGAGCATGTTATACATGCTTTCTGCCTGTTTTGAACATTAACAGAGTTGGAAGGGATCTTGTAGGTCATCTAGGCCCATTTCTGACCGATGGCAGCCCAGTCTCTTCTTGAAAGCTTCCAGCGATGAAACTCCCACAACTTCCGAAGGCAACTTCTGTTCCATGGGTTGATTGTTCTCACTGTCAGAAAAGTTCTCCTTATTTTCAGGTTGAATCTCTCCTTGATCCATCCATTATTCCTCGTCTGGCTTTCAAGTGTTTTGGAAAATAGTTTGATCCCTTCCTCTCTGTGGCAGCCCCTCAAATATTGGAAGATGCTATCATGTCTCCCCTGGTTCTTCTCTTCACTAGACTAGCCATGCCCAGTTCCTGCAACTGTTCATCGTATATTTTAGCCTCCAGTCCCCTAATCATCTGGGTTGGTTTTCTCTGCACTTTTTCTAGAGTCTCAACATCTTTTTTTATAGTGTGGTGACCAAAACTGGATGCAGTACTCTAGGTGTGGTCTTACTAAGGCTTTATAGAGTGGTATTAGTACCTCCCTTGATCTTGGTTGTATCCTTCTGTTAGTGCAACATAACCCATATGTTCTCCTTGTCATTTTGATAATAGACCTGGTCTATCTCTGGGAGGATCCACTTCAGTGGTGAAATCCAATTTTTTTTACTACCTGTTCTATGGGCGTGGCTTTGTAGGTGTGTGGCTTTGTGGGCATGGCAGGGGAAGGATACTGCAAAATCTCCATGCCCACCCCAGTCCAGAGGAAGGATACTGCAAAATCTCCATTTCCTCTCCCCACTCCTGGGGGAAAGATATTGCCATTCCCACCCCACTCTGTGGCCAGCCAGAAGTGGTATTTGCTGATTCTCAGAACTACTCAAAATTTCCAATACCGGTTCTCCAGAACCTGTCAGAACCTGCTGGATTTCACCCTTGATCCACTTCTTCATTCTCAAAAGGTGAAGAATCAAGGGGTATATAGAAAGCTCTCTGAGATCTGTGTTGGCAATGTTTTTTTTTTTATTTATTTATGGTGTTATTATAAACCTGGCCTGGCCTATCCTCTTTTAAATTGTTTTAAATTTTAAATTGGGTTTTAAAATTGGTTTTAATTTGGTTTTAATTTGTTGTTTGGGACCATAATATTTAATTTGGGGCCATAATATTTAATATTAATATTTAATATATTCTAAACATTTTTAATATTTGTATTACATGTATTTTATTTTGGCTGTTCACCGCCCTGAGTCCCTCGGGAGTAGTGCGGTATATAAATTTAAATAATAATAATAATAATAATAATAATAATAATAATAATAATAATAATAATAATAATAATACTTACATCATACAGTGTATTATTTCAACACTCTGGCATTAAAAATGGTTCACACACTAATGTTTAAGTAGTTTAGTTTAATGTGGATGTCCCCCATTTCTCTACTGCTTTTATCCAAGATAGCAAAAGCAAAATAGTATTTCCTGTTATTTCTGATTCATCCCACAATACCGGTAGAGCATTCGGGGATCTGGGTCTTCCCAGACTGGATTTGCATTTGAAAGTGTAGGAAGAAATATCCTTCTGGGTTCAGCTCAAAGTGGGGAAAAAGACACTGGAAACATGGAGACTGCTTAGAAAGATGGTTTAATGGTGGACAGGATCACATGGTTTGAATTCCTGAACAGAAAAAAGGGACGAGATGCAGTGAGTCCCCGGGTTTTATGCCCTCTCTGGCTTTGAACTTCCTGGGGCCCAGAAAGAGTATCCTGATTGGTTGTCAGACTCCCAGGGGGTGGGGGTCTTAGCTAGTCTTGCTGGCTGATGTAATCTTCCCAGTGCCATGTGGTGAGTTTCTGTTGCTAGATGGGGTCCTATTGTGTTGCAGATGATGGTCCATTGACAAAGACTGAGTTTCTGCCTCTGGCCCATTGACAAAGGGTGGGGGCAGGAAGATGGGAGCTGCTTCATCTTTAAAACATGCTTCTCCATTTCTCATCCAGGGAAACATAATATTCTGCCTTTTTAATATTTCCCAAAATATTTCATTTCTTTAGCAAAGGGATGGGTGATAAATTCTTACATTCCTTCATCCATCTGAGATATCTGGGAAGGTTGAACAAGGATGCCCTTTTCCACGTGGTTGCCTCTTTCTCTTCTGTTTCTTTCTTTACCCATAAAAGAGCCCACATCTATTGACTTGGCTCCAGCTGGGCCACCATGGAAGATAAAAACATAAACAAATATTTCCTTCATTATAGAGAGGATTCTGCCGAGCCGTCAAGATCAATCTTTATTAAAGACCTCTAATGTTTTCTTATTCTTTATGAGCCATTAATTAGCTGGAGTCATGTCGTGGCAGCATTCAGCTACTTGCTGCGAGGTCTTGCTTGATAATTTCAAAAAGAAAGGCAAAATAAAGTTAGTCACCTGAAACTGCCTTAAGTAGTAATGTGATCTCCTCGGAGGTTAAATGTTGAAATGTCATTATGTTGCTCCTTGCATCTCCCCTTCTTCATCGGATGTGAAGACTTTTTCTCGTTGTCGGTTTCAGAAAAATAATCCTGTGACTTCCTTTTCACAGTTTTTAAAAACTTCTGATGGCCTCCATGCTATGCTGGCTGGGGAATTCTGGGAGTTGAAGTCCATTCATCTTCAAGTTGCCAAGGTTGAGAAACACTGTGTTAAAGGGTTGGGTTTGCCCAACCATACCACCATCTTTCTTCTCTGTTAGGAGGACTAGAGTCTCTCCTTTCAAGATACATTCCCAGTTGTATCAAGTAGTAGAAAATTAACTCCACAAGACAGAGGTGGTATTCAGCCGGTTCGGAAAGGTTCGCACAAACCAGTTGCGGAAATCATGGGTGGACAGAAAGTACTGAGTACAAGCTTGTTAAAGAGAGATCCAACCTAGAACTATGGAAATTTTCCTGACAATGAGAACAATTAATAAGTGGAAAGCTTGCCTTCCGGAGTTGCGCATGCCCCATCACTTGAGATTTTCAAAACAAAACTGGACAACCATTTGATGGGGAAGATATGAGGCCTTGAGCAGGGGAGCTGGACTAGAAGACCTCTGAGGTCCCTTCTGGAGCTATGTTCTATATATAAAAAATTCAGGGACAGAGTGCAACGCACAGGAAACCAACAGAAGAGAATAGAAAAAGATGGTTTAATGGAGTGGAAGAGCTTTCATTGAAAAAAAAAAAGGAGAATATTGGAGGAATAGATGATGTGCTGTGGTCTGCAATTTAATAGGAAAAGGGAGCTTAGTGATGGGGAGGACAGGATTAAAGATTGTTTTAACAGTAAGCTAGGCAATCAATTTCTCCTTATCCGGTTGAATTGGTTTTTTCCTTCCTTCTCTTCTCTTACTCTGTAGAGTTACTCATGTATTAATTGCCCCAATTCTTTGTCTCTCACCTTCCTTTAATTACCGGGAAGCTTCCTTTTCAAGGAGATGAAGTTACTTTGCACCAGAAGCTGTGGTGATGCAGGGCTTAGAATGGAATATTGCAGGCTAATTCAACTCACACCCAAGAGTTGACTCCGGCTCAAGGTTGACTCAGCCTTCCACCTTTCTGAAGACCCAGATTGTTGGGGACAATATGCTGACTCTGTAAAACACTTAGAGAGGGATGTAAGCCAGTGGTGAAATGTAAAATTTGCTACTACGGTTCTGTGGGCATGGCTCGGTGGGGGGGGGGGGGGGGTTAATGTGACTGGGTGGGTGTGGCCAACTTTTTTTTTTTTACTTTTAAAACCATTTTTTCTACAACCTCTTCGGCCATAGAGGTTGTTTAAAAATGCTTTTAAAAGCCTCTGACGATCAGGCAACTCAGCTGGGATCGTCAGAGGCTTTTAAAAGCATTTTTTCAAAGCATTTTTTTAAAAAGCCTCTGATGATCCCAGCTGAGCCGCGTGATCATCAGAGGCTTTTTTTTTAAGTTTTAAAAGCATTTTTTCAGCCAAAGAGGTTATAGGAAAAAAATGCTTTAAATTTTTTTTTAAAAGCCTCTGATGATTGTGCGGCTCAGCTGGGCATGGGAGGGGAGCAGGGATTTTTGCTACCGGTTCTCCGAACCACCCGCCACCGTCGCTACCGGATCAGGCGATCCGGTCCGAACCGGTAGCATTTCACCCCTGCTGTAAGCAATATATAAGCCTGAGGGCTAATGCTATACGTCTAGCTGAACAAGTTCAGCAGATGTTTAGCAACTTACTATAGTTTCCTCATAATAAGCAGCACAAGTGATGTTCCAGTTAACAGAATAACAGAGTTGGAAGGGACCTTAGAGGTCTTCTAGTCCAACCCCCTGCTTAGGTAGGAGACCCTACAACACTTCAGACAAATGGTTATCCAAGCTCTTCTTAAAAACCTCCAATGTTGGAGAATTCACAACTTCTGGAGCCAAGTTGTTCCACTGGTTTATTGTTCTGACTGTCAGGCAATTTCTCCTTAGTTCTAGGTTGCTTCTCTCCTTGATTAGTTTCCACCCGTTGCTTCTTGTCCTGCCCTCAGGGGCTTTGGAGAAGAGCTGGACTCCCTCTTCTTTGTAGCAGCCCCTGAGATATCAGAACACTGCTGTCATGTCACCTTCTTTTCATTAAACTAGACATGCAATGCTGATGGCTTACAGTATGTATCTAGCTAGTGAAATGGCAAAAGATGGAGTGTTACTCCATTAATTCAGGGCTAATGCTATACCAGAATAACAATGCCCTAATTGAAGCTCCCTGATCCTCAGCACCGAAGCAACAATAGTATACAAAAAGAATGCAGGAAGAAAGAGAGATTGCGGTGGGTGGGATAATGCTGATATAAATGCACCTACCACCCTTTGGTAGCAGGTCTTCATGACATCCAAGGCAAAAGGAAAGGGAGAGAGGGAGGAGAGGGTGGAAGGGGAGAGAGGGGGGAGGGGGCTGGCTGTGAATAAATCCGTTCACTTGAAATGCCTTTGACATCCCAGGATTTGGTGGCAAAGTTCTTTCCTCCCTTGGATTCAAGATGCAGCTAGTGCCAGGTGTAAGCTCGTAATTTGCATTGATTTCATGTCTCCTCGCAGCCTTTATGCAAATGTGCGCAAAGCCCGAGTAGAGAAATCAATTGACACAACATATGTAATGCAACCATTTACCAGCGACTAAAAATGTGTATAAATCTGACATTAAGCACATGTTTATACACTGCTTCTTCTGTTGAGATTGACAAGGCTGGGTAAATGATGTATCCCCTCCACTTGTTGTTATGTATTTATTTAGCCTATGATGAGAACATGACAGCAGAGAAGTAACCATACATACATACATACATACGTACGTACGTATGTACGTACGTATGTAAGTAAAAGATTAAAATCTCCGGTGTTTCCCCTGGGTCATTAAAAGTCTGTTAGTTGAAATGCTTAAAATCCTGGCTAAAATCCCAGGTTAAGATCCTCCAAAATTCCAACAAAACATTTTGTAAGGTCTTTTGAAATATGTATGTATGTATGTATGTATGTATGTATGTATCTATATGCTTGCCGTAATTTTAAGTGAAACCTCTATAGGGTTATGGCAGTGGTCTCATAACTGGATGTCCAATTCAGCTATCTGGGCAATCATTAAATGAACTGTTATTAAGTTGAGGACTAGCTGCATAGGAGTTTGAAACCAGATCACGGAACCGTGGATGGAATACAGACTCACTTCACCTGCACTCGCTGTAACCCTAACCCGAAACTTTCTTCAAAGACTGCATTTCAGCCTAGAACCAGTGGTGGGATTCAGCCGGTTCGGGTTGGTTCAGGTGAACCGGTAGTTAAATTGCTGACTGCCCCTGCCCCACCCCTTCCAGGAGTCTCTACGTGTCCCATTTTGGCTCCCATGTAAGTGCAGGGAGGCCTCCTAGACCCAAAACGGGGTGTGGGGGTGTGGCACATCCCCCCCCCCCCGTGGCCCATTTTCGTTCCCAGGAGGCTTCAGAGTGGCCTCCTAGGCCCAAAACAGGGCATGGGTGGGGGTGCAACACGTCCCTCCATAGCCCGTTATTGCTCCCATGGGAGTGCAGAAGGCCAAGTACTGCCTATCACACCCCATGGCCACGCCCATCGTGGCCACGCCCACCCAGTCAGTCATTAGGGCAGAGAACTGGTTGTTAAACTATTAGAATTCCCACTGCTGCCTAGAACCCCATGCATATTGTGCCTCTTCCTTCCAAATCCTTCAGGTGAACCAGGGGTGAAATCTAAATTTTTTCCCTACCGGTTCTGTAGGCGTGGCTTGGTGGGCATGGCAGGGGAAGGATATTGCAAAATCTCCATTCCCACCCCACTCCAGGGGAAGGCTACTGCAAAATCCCCATTCCCTCCCCACTCCTGGGAGAAGGATATTGCAAAATCTCCATTCCCACCCTGATCAGGGGCCAGGCAGTGGTGGCTTTTGCCGGTTCTCCAAACTACTCAAAATTTCCACTACCGGTTCTCCAAACTACTCAAAATGTCCGCTACCGGTTCTCCAA
>WNWU01000047.1:8167907-8181056 GCA_012654045.1 Ptyas mucosa | reverse complement strand
CCGGTTCTCCAAACTACTCAAAATGTCCGCTACCGGTTCTCCAAACTTCTCAAAATGTCTGCTACCGGTTCGCCAAACTACTCAAAATTTCCGCTACCGGTTCGCCAAACTACTCAAAATTTCCGCTACCGGTTCTCCAGAACCTGTGAGAACCTGCCGGATTTCACCCCTGAGGTGAACTCATGCTCCATCTTATGGATGGTTGACACATCGTCGCTTTTGTGCGAACTGAAGGCAAATCATTCTGAGGTGCCTCTCAGGGCTCGTCCTTAAGCATTGATCCCCCCGCCCCCCAACCCAAGCCTGTTTAGCTTGACTTCCATTGATGCCTTAAGTACCTTCGGACTACAGGTGGGGAGAGGGAATGACCTTGAAAAAGGAGGATGTATGCAATCAGGTGGAAAAACTGGTTCCTGAATTCTTCTTCTTCTTTTTTTGCTCCTTCCAACACACCTTGAACCGGCTTTCTTGATCCCCCGCTTTATTTACCGCCTTTAAAAACCCCACTTTACAATCATTTATAAATAAAAGTCATCCTTCTGAAGTACAAGGGGTCGATGCTCACTCAGAGAACCAACTGATTGAGCCCTGTATTTGCCTGTACTTAATTAAAAGCTTAAATATCTCATTAGTGTTAACTGTGGTCCATTCATGTTGTGATAAAAGTTCCTTCAGCACAGGGAGAAGCCTTTGTATTATTTTCCCCCTTGGTCTCCTTCCAAAAATGGGGAGAAAAAAACCCCCTCATTTCCCCACTCCCCCTGTGCAGGCCATTTTTCTTCTATTTAATTGCTCCCCTTGACATGAAATCTGGACATAAATGCTGTGTATAAAAATTGGCCGTGTGCCGTTTTGCTTATTTCTTCCCGTTTCTTTCGCTGAGAACAGAGAGACTCCTGTATAGGCTTTACAGACACACAACACACATGCAGATCTTACAGATTGACAGAGTTGGAAGGGACCTTGTAGATCATCTAGTCCAACCCCACCCACCCACCCAAGCAGGAGACCCTACCCCATTTCTGACCGATGGCAGTCCAGTCTCTTCTTGAAAGCCTCCAGTGATGAAGCTCCCACAACTTCCGAAGGCAACTTCTGTTCCATGGGTTGATTGCTCTCACTGTCAGAAAATTTCTCCTTATTTCCCGGTTGAATCTCTCCTTGGTCAGTTTCCATCCATTATTCCTTGTCTGGCTTTCAGGTGCTTTGGAAAATAGCTTAACCCCCTTCCTCTCTGTGGCAGCCCCTCAAATATTGGAAGACTGCTATCATGTCTCCCCTGGTCCTTTTCTTCACTAGACTAGCCAAGCCCAGTTCCTGTAACCATTCTTCATATTTTATAGCCTCCAGTCCCCTAATAATCTTGGTTGCTCTTCTCTACACTCTTTCTACACTCTCAACATATTTTTTTATAGTGTGGCGACCAAAACTGAATGCAGTACTGGATGCAAAACATGCATACACATACACACTTTTTAAGATAATTTTCCAGTCTTCAGTTACGCGATAGAAGCTTTCCCTTTATCGGATGTTTTTCTTAGAGAGACTGAGCAGACACTTGGAGTTATTTTAATTTTGAACAGAAGATTGGACTTCACGATCTAAATCAGCAGTTTTCAACCCTGGCCATTTTAAAACAGGGTGGCTGGGGAATTCTTGGAACTGAAGTTCACTAAAAACTGCTGATCTTAAATCATGACTAAATTGTGACTAAAAGTAGACTTTTCTATTATTTTCAAAGGAAAGAACTTCCTTAGGAGCCATACCCCAGTTTTGAATGCCATGCCTGAAAATATACACCCAATTCCTTCCCTGTCGTCATTCCTACCCTCAAAATGACGCTATAGAGCACTGCACACCAGAACAACTAGACACAAGGACAGTTTTTTCCTGAACGCCATCACTCTGCTAAACAAATAATTCCCTCAACACTGTCAAATTATTCACTAAGTCTGCATTACTATTAATCTTCTCATTGTTCCTATCGCCCATCTCCTCCCACTTATGACTGCATTACTGTAACTTTGTTGCTTGTATCCTTGCGATTTATATTGATATTGTTTCCTGATGGCTTATTTGTATCCTATGACTGTCATTAAGTGTTGTACCTTATGATTCTTGATGAATGTATCTTTTCTTTTATGTACACTGAGAGCATAGGCACCAAGACAAATTCTTTGTGTGTCCAATCACACTTGGCCAATAAAAAATTCTATTCTGTTCTGTTCTGTTCTGTTCTGTTCTGTTCTGTTCTGTTCTATCTTTTTTTTCTTATTTAGTGAAGCATTTCACTCGAAGTCATCCTATTATGAGAATTGGCTTTGTTTGTTTGTTTGTTTGTTGTTTCTAAAACTTGTATTGTGTTCATTGTGCGTGCTTTTCTATTTGTTTCTGCCCGGTGCATGCTGCTCTGAAGTTTGATAGATGGGAAAGGCAGTATCACAACAACTAAGGACTGCAAATGTCATTGTCCATTCTTCTAAACACAATGGGCTCTCAGGATGAAAAATGGGCATTAAATATGCTGCTGTCAGGACAGAGTATTACATATATTGCTGAATTCGTTTCCCCCAGTTCTTTTACCTACTGCCCTCTCACACACCTCTAGCTCCACAGTCGTCTTCAGACAGACCTACATAAACTCACCTTCCTTGAAGCTATTCTCGTCTCATATATTATTTTCATTTTCATTGTAGCTGCCCCTCAGAGGCATGGCAGGTAATGTACATCTTATCTCTCTGCACGGCAGTCTTCTGGGGAACCCAGGATCTCAGCCCATCTTTGTTCTGAGACCCAGGGAATCCTGCTCATTTTCTTCTTAATGTGGTCAATTTGCTTCATTGGTTCCATTGGGCATGGATGTCTTACCTGGAGCATAAACAAATTGTTGGTTTGATTTTAATAGGGTTTTGAGATAGAGAGAGAGAGGGAGGGAGGGAGGGAGAGAGAGAGAGAGAGAGAGGTAGATGATATAGATAGATACGATTAAATATATACGATTAGATAGATATGGATAGATAGATAGATAGATAGATAGATAGATAGATAGATAGATAGATAGATGATAGAGATTAGGGGACTGGATTAGGGGACTGGAGGCTAAAATTTATGAAGAATGGTTGCAGGAACTGGGTATGTCTAGTTTAATGAAAAGAAAGACTAGGGGAGACAAGATAGCAGCATTCCAATATCTCAGGGGCTGCCACAAAGAAGAGGGAGTCAAGCTATTCTCCAAAGCACCTGAGGGCAGGACAAGAAGCGATGGGTGGAAACTAATCAAGGGGAGAAGCAACTTAGAACTAAGGAAGAATTTCCTTACAGTTAGAACAATTAATCAGTGGAACAACTTGCCTGCAGAAGTTGTGAATGCTCGAACACTGGAAGTTTTTAAGAAGATGTTGGATAACCATTTGTTTGAAGTGGTGTAGGGTTTCCTGCACCACAAGGGGGTTGGACTAGAAGACCTCCAAGGTCCCTTCCAACTCTGTTATTGTGTTATTCAATTAGCTAGATGATGTATACGTAAAATATATACAAAAGAGCTCTTCAAACCAAAAAAATACCCTGATGTTCAGATAACTGAAGAAGTTCAAAATGTCCCATTTTGTGTCAGCCGGGGAAAAAACCCCCCAAAATGGGGCGTTTGATCCTTGTTTGTTAGTAAAAGAATGAGGTAGAATCTTTAGTTTGCAAGTTATAATAACTGGACACAAATGGAAGCATTCAGATTTGTTGGAAGTGTGTGTGTGTGAGAGAGAGAGAGAGAGAGGGTGTGTGTGTGTGTTTGTTAAAGTTGGAACAATCCACTTGCACATTTCACAGTTGTACCTCCCAACAACAACAACAACAACAGCAAAAGGGAAGGTTCCGGAAAGAAGCGAAGAACTCTTTTTTTTTTAAAAAAAAAGTAATATATTTAGGGACTTTAATAGTTGCTCCCTTCAAATTCAAACAAAGTGTTGAGAATTGGTAATCAACCTCCAGAACTTAGAATGATCCATTTTGAACCCCAGCTCATCAGAAGTTCTCTGTGTGTGATTTGTGTGTGTGTGTGTGTGTGTGTGTGTCTGTGAAACAAACAAAAAGACCGAATGTACAGTGTGTACATTGTCATAGTTGTGTCAAGGTGTATATCATCTTCAGAGAAGACCCTGATCTTTCGTAGTTCTGACGCTCCTAGGCATCTTAGCAACCCTTCCTTTCTGTGACACCAAGATCATCTCATCTCATATGTATCTTTTCCCTGAAATTCTTTCTCCTATTTTTAAGGAAGGCAATTTACTCAAAGCTCTCGACTCCTTCATATCCAGTTATGCTTGGTTAATGTAGTTGGGAGCTCCTCAAATTCCCTATTATGCTGTTTTGAATGTAACCTACTTAACTTTAATCATAATTTGGGGGATAATAATGCTTCCCATTATGTCCTTTCTCTTCTTTTCTCTCCTTCGCGTTACTTGCCAAATTTTCATTTCAGAAGAGGGGGGGGAAATGGAAGGAAGTACCATTTATCTAGGTTTCTGAGAGGGCCCCATCAATCTGTAATTGAATCATTGTAAAAATACTTGATTTTACCTCCTTTACGGGGGAAAAGTTATAACACGTTGCGTTTTTGTATTTTAAAGCCCATATCTTCTTTATGATTTTTCTAAATTAACTGTCTTATGTCTGAGGATGTTTACCCATGTAGTATGGCTGTAGTGTTGTTATCCTTCTCATATTTTCTACTACCTTCTGTTATTGGTATCTTACAATTATTTTACTTCATTGTTTGTATGTATTTGTTGTTAGTCGCAAAGTCGTGTCCAACCCATCGTGACCCCATGGGCAACATTCTTCTAGGCCTTCCTGTCCTCTACCATCCCCTGGAGTCCATTTAAGCTCACGCTGACTGCTTCAGGGACTCCATCCAGCCACCTCATTCTCTGCTGTCCCCTTCTTCTTTTGCCCTCAATTTTTCCCAGCATTAGGCTCTTCTCCAGTGAGTCCTTCCTTCTCATTAGGTGGCCGAAATATTTGAGCTTCCTGTTCAGGATCTGGCCTTCTAAAGAGCAGTCAGAGTTGATCTCGTCTAGGACTGACTGGTTGGATCCCCTTGCAGTCCAAGGGACTCGCAGGAGTCTTCTCCAGCACCAGAGTTCAAAGGCCTCCATTCTTTGGCACTCAGCCTTCCTTATGGTCCAACTTTCACAGCCATCCATTGCAACTGGGAAAACCACAGTATACATTTGTATGTATACTGGGAGCTTATGCATTGGAGACAAATTCCTATGCACACTGAGACAAATTCCTATGCACACTGGCCAATAGTAACAATAGCACGTAGACTTATATACCGCTTTACAGTGCTTTCCAGCCCTCTCTAAGTGGTTTACAGAGTCAGCCTCTTGCCCCCAACAATCTGGGTCCTCATTTTACCCACCTCGGAAGGACGGAAGGCTGAGTCCACCTTGAGCCTGGTGAGATTTGAACTGCCAAATTGCAGGCAGCTGGCAGTCAGCAGAAATAGCCTACAGTACTACACTCTAACCACTGCACCTCCGGAGCTCAGTGTTCGTTTAGTTGCTCAGAACAACTAAAGTGTTCTGTTCTGTTCTATTCACTGTTCTTTTCTATTTCCTAGTCTATATGTAAACACACCCAAACACACACTGCATTTTTCGTCGGATAGCTTTTAGATTCATTGCATGGCATATCGTTGAATTGCATAGTTTACTTCATTCACTTTAAGGGCCAGGCTTTTGGCGTACCTGGCCTGGAGGTGTGTCTTTTGAATATACAAATCTGCAATCCAACCCTGTCCATCCATGATTTGGTGATGGATGAGCAGGGGGACCTGGAGGCTGTAAAGTTCTGGATTAAAAGAAACAGATTCAAACTGAATCCTAGCAGATGGCAACTCAAGAGCAGGTCAGGAAAGGCATTAAGGGCAGAGGTGGGTTACAGCAGATTCAGACCAGTTCTGGAGACCCGGTAGCAGAAATTTTGGGTAGTTTGGAGAACCGGTAGTAAAAATTCTGACTGGCCCCGCCCCCATCTATTCTCTGCCTCCTGAGGCCCAGATGATTGGGAGGGAATGGGCATTTTGTAGTAATCTTCCCCTGGATTGGGGAGGGAATGGAGATTTTACAGTATCCTTCTCCTGCCATGCCCACCAAGCCACACCCACCAAGCCTTGCCACACCCACCAACCCATGCCCACAGAACCGGTAGTAAAAAAATTTGAAACCCACCACTGGCCTTTATTATTTGTATAAACAACTCAGGGTGGCAATCGTATCCGACACTCCTTCCTCCTCCTATTTCCCCCCCCCCCCCCCACAACAACAACCCTGTGAGTTGAGTTGGGCTGAGCGAGGGGGATGACGACTAACTTTCAAACAAGAGAAAAGTTGCCTGGACATTTCCTTAGCTGAACATACTTGGCTGGAATTGATTTTCTGCACCTATTTTCATTGGAATCCTGCTTGTGATTGCCATAGAAACGGCCAAGGTCAACCTATTGTAATGGTATTTTAAAACATTTTCTACCTTCTCATGAGCCGTTTTAGGGATTATTTTATGGCGAGTACATATTCTCTGTAAATAACTAAATTATTGGTACAAGCTGTGAATGACATGATAGGAAAGGAAACCTAGACAGAGAACACGATGAAGAAAATCACTGCCATGTCAGACTGTCGTTTCCACAAGCATTCGTGCATGTGGGATATAAATTTTGAATTCTTTTATTAATCCAGAGAAAGAGACATGAGGTAGCAGCCTTTCCAAGAGAAGCAGAATGGAAAGTAATCTGCATTTCCATCTTTTATTGCATGGATGGGAATTCACTTACTACAAAGATGTTGTTGCCACTGTTTAAAGGAATGTATGTGTACGTGCAAGTTTATTTATTTATTTAACGTATTGGCTGGTCACACACAGTATGAAAACACTTCATTTTTACAGGTTAAAACAATTAAAACAATAAAAAAAAGCAGTAAGAAAACCTAAAAGGAAATCAGAAATAACATTACAGAGTTTAATGTCGAGTTTGGAGATCCGGTCAGTAGCTGTCATTGTTATGCAGAGGAAGTCCCTAGAATCTCCTGGATACCTTCTGTTAGAGCATTCCCTCACTATATGTTGGATAGTCTGTCGAGGGGCCTTGCAATCACATTGTGCTGAAAATGTCTTTCTCCATTTATACAAGGAATCGGCACACACCCCAGGAGTCGTTCTAATTCTGTTATATGTCACCCATATGTGTCGGGGTAGGCTAAATCCTGGAGGTATACTATTAGGATTAATATACTCAGAGATATCTTGGGGGGAATAGCTACTCCATGCTTCCATCCACTTTTGTGTGGTGTTCTGATGATCGGCCATCAACTTAAGCGCTGTCAAGAGTGGTGGGTTTCTTGACTTTAGTCAGCATCTTAAGAGATCACGAATGTATCCATGAATGGGTAGAGAGGAATTTAACAGGATCTTACTATACTCCCGGATTATATGTGCAAATTATCTGTATATACTGTACATACTGTTGAACATGCAAGTAGGAGTGAGTCTTATATCAGCCATCATTCATTGGGAGGAATATTGAACATGCAAGTAGGAGTGAGTCTTCCATCAGCCATCACTCATTGGTTCATTTTCCCCGGTGGGAAAATGAACAAGCATCAGTGGCTGACAGGCTGGACAGCTCCCTGTAAAAGGAGCTGCAGCCTCGGGCAGCCCTCGGATCGTAGTTATTTTTGTTGTTCCTGTTGCCTGAAATAAACGGTTGTCAACTATTTTAATCTGTTAATGTTTGACCTCACTACGATTATCCTGCCTCTCTTTTCATGTCCGGACTTAACACATACCACATTTATATTGCGCTACGGTCATGCAGAGACTTCTGGGCTCACAATAATTGCACTAAAAAATAAATAAAAACACAAAAATCAACAGTACAAAATACCCAATGTAGCTTCCAAATAGCATCTGGCACCAAATCCTAACTAGAAATGTTCTGCTTTCAAAATGTTTTGGCAGGTGGATTTAGGGGCAAATATACTTTTTTTTTTTTTTGTGGAAGGCCATTCCAGAAAGCTAGTTTAGACTGGTTAGAAAAATTCACGAGGATTATCAACCACTGCGAGTCATCCTCTCTTACTAATGGTTTGTTACTACAATCTCCATACAAATAACTCATTGATAGAAAAGAATATTTGTCATTCAGAATCGAACTATGGGAGCCCTTGGTGCCCCCTCAGCTTGGTTGTTTTCTTGAAGACATTTCATTACCCAACTAGGTAACAGCATCAGTGGCAGTAGGAAGTGCGGTTTGCTTTCATTTTATAGTCTAGTGCAAGGGATGTCGAACTCGATTTCATTGAGGGCTGCATCAGGGTTGTGTTTGACCTCTGGAGGCTGGGGGGGTGGTGGGGGTGGCTAGGTGGATGTGGTCAACTCGATGTCACTCATCAAGGCTCTGTTTTCAGCTGCGACAACCTCCTGCAACCCTCTGCTAGCAAAAATGGAGCTCGGGAAGCTCATTTTCGCTGGCAGAGGGCTGCAGGTTGGCATCACGGCTAAAAACGAGCTTGGGAGGGCTGCGAGTCAGTCCTTTGCTGTCCCCATGGGCCAGATCTAAGCACCAGGTAGGCCAGATCTGGCCCACAGGCCTTGAGTTTGACACCCCTAGTGGCTTGCCCTGTCACTGTTGGTAGATGTGGTCTTAGTAATGATTTAGTGATTAGTTTAATAATAACCCATTACCAAATGTCCACTTCAGAGATGTCTATACTCATCAGAATCATCTCTTCTGGTTTTCAACAGCTCCTATACCTTGTCTTAACTGACTTTCTGCATGAAAATGAAACCAAATTTCCGCACTTCCATGGGATCCACATCTTTAAAATACCAACATATTGGGACCAACCCAGTGTATTTTCTCTTCCACGTTCTGCTTATTAATTTCCTAACAACAACATGGCACTTTAGTTTTCTTTGTTCTATTTTACTTGTTTTTATCTCAGCCGTTCGTTTTCCCATTTGTGGTTATCTCATTGGTTTTGATTCTGCCCTGATTAATTACAACGGCAAGTCTTGTCCTTTGTGTTTCTATTCTTGTGGATTTTCTCTCCTAAGGCGATGAAAATTTTCAAGGATGCGTTAGATCACCCCCCAAAGGCATAAGACCTGCCAGGTTTCAGTCTTGGAAAACAGCCTCCACTTACGGACATTTATAGATACTTAATTCCAGATCTAATTAACGTTGGAAGGAAGAATGAAAAACAGGAGCCAATTTGAAAAACCCTGTTTTGCACATTGACTGAGATGTTATCGTTAAATGCAAGTAATGTATTCATTGCCGCAGTTAGTTTGCATTATCTAGGTGCAAAATCAAGAAGGATTTAGTATCTTTTCTAAACTACTTGCTTTCAATTTTTGCTCGGTTTTTTTTTTTTTTCCCAAACCTCCATATCCCAAACCCAAGTTTTGGGACATCTCAGTAAAGAAATGCCTACAGCTTTCCCCACATCTAGATGATTTCTAGAAGACAATTCGAAGGCATGGTGCACTAGGACCAAAGGAGGAATCCCAAAACAGAGAAAAGGAAGATGGATTATGGGCCAAAGCTCTTTCGGTTATCATCTTTCTTCCTCAGGGACTTTCTGGCAATTAAAACCACTGAATCTAGAGCAAGGGTGTCAAACTTGCGACGTCGTGTTGTCGCCATGGGAGGTATCTCAACTCCCCCCTGGCTTCACTAAACTGGGGGTGGGCATTACCACAGTGGTGGGATTCAAGTAATTTAACAACCGGTTCTCTGCCCTAATGATTTCTTCCAACAACCAGTTTGCCAAACTGCTCAGAAAGTTAACAACCGGTTCTCCCGAAGTCGTGCGAACTGGCTGAATCCCACCACTGCGTGACCAGCATGTAACGCATCCGGCCTGCAGGAGGAGGAGGTTGAGGATGAGGTTGTGGAGGAGGAAGAGGAAGAGGAAGAGGAAGAGGAAGAGGTCATGGAGGAGGAGGAGGAAGAGGAGGAGGTTGAGGAGGAGGTCGACAAGTAATGGGAGCTCACCCCTTTACGCGACACTAGGGAATTGAACCACTGAACTGCCGACCTTTCGATCAACAAGCTCAGCATCTTAGCCACTGAGCCACCATGTCCTTTTTATGAGCTTACTGACATGCAGATCGATTCTCTAGTTTGCAAAGACCAATGAACGTAACAGATGCAACTCTAGGGCTCTTTGGTTTTGCGGCGGTCTATTCCTTAAAGGTACAATATATACTTAGCAATATATGCCTTCCAACCTGTGATAGATGAAACCAGAGACACGACAGTCCCTTTCCACACATACCAAATACCATTTCTTGAAACCTTACCTGCTAGTCTCCGGGATATTTATCTGTTTCCCCAAAGCTCCAAGGCACTGACTGCATGAGAAGGTCGTTTGTTCTGCAGTAACTCCTTATAAACTCACTTTTTTAAAAAAAACAAAAAAACAAAAAACAGATTGTTGGGTTTTTTGGTGGTGCAGATAAAATGGAAGAAAACCACCATGTATGTACAACGGTTGCAGGGTCCTGAGTCCTGTGATCACCGCTTGAGATTTTCCCAGCCAAACCAAAGTCAAGGAAGGGAAGCTCGATTCGCCTAATCAACAAGATTAACATAGTTGGAAGGGACTTTGTAGATCATCTAGTCAGCAACCTGTGGCTCTGGAGCCGCATGTGGCTCTTTCACCCCTCTGCTGCGGCTCCCAGTCACTCAAAATATGTGTCACAACAGCCAATGTGTGACACCCGCCAGCACGCGATTTATTCAGCTTTTCAACCCCTGGTAGGCCAACCATGGATAAATCCAAGAAAGGAAAAGTTATAGAAGAATACAGACGTTTAATTCAACTACATTTGCTAGTTTTGTGGCCGCTCAAGAAATAGTCAGGCACGGGAAGGGTTTTGTGGCTCCCGGTGTTTTCTTTTCTGTGGGAAATGGGTCCAAATGGCTCTTTGAATGTTTAAGGTTGTAGACCCCTGATCTAGTCCAACCCCCTGCCCAAGCAGGAGACCCCACACCCGTGATGGCGAACCTATGGCATCCGTGCCAGAGGTGGCACGCAGAGCCTTCTCTGTGGGCACGCGTGCCGTCACCAGCTGCTCTCTTCCATGGTCCAGTGTGCACATGTGTGCCAGCCAGCTGCTGGAACTCAGAAGAGACCAGTTGGCCGGTGTGCATGCACATGCCAGAAACTGGAAGATCATCTTCCTGGTGCACGCATGCAGCTGCTCTTCTGGTTACCATTTTGGCACATGCTCCCATTTCGGCACTTGGTACCAAAAAGCTTCGCCAACACCGTGATAGAACATTGACATACATGTGTGGACCAAAGTTAAACTCAACATTTTTCAGCCTTCGTTTATCCTGCGAGAATTCTATAGGCTCCCAATATAATGTCTGGGAGAACCATGAACATCTCCATGAATGGGAACAAATGAAGACATTTACAATCTACACAGCTATTCTTCAGAGTGCCATTTCTCGGGTTTGTAATAGGTGACTGCTGAACAGTTTCATGTTGATGGTCTTTAAAATATTGTGCTGGATGTCAAAGCTTATCTTTATGCCTGTCTCCTCTCTTTCCCATATAATTACGTTGTGTGCTCCTATCCTTTGTACTCATGTCCCGCTGACTTTGATTGAGGGGTGGTAGGGAATATTGCCGCTTAGAACAGAAACGGAGAGCTGGATATCGTATTACCCATTATTTCTTGGTTGAATCCACATTAGAGTACCGTTGCAATTTTGTTGGGTGACAGATTTGGCTCCCTTTTCAGGATTTTGTGGTGTTTTGTTACTAGTCAGGTTGCTTGGAAAATCCGATTCCTTCTCATTTGCACAAGCTTGCCCTCAGTCCTAAACATGGAAGGCCTTGCTGTGATTATCTGGAATGAAGAATGTTCTTTGCATGTAGAGACTCTAGAAAGAGTGCAGAGAAGAGAGACATAGATCATTAGGGGTCTGGAAGCCAATCCATACGATGAGCGGTTGCAACAATCAGGCAGTGGCTCAGTGGCTAAGATGCTGAGCTTGTTGATCGAAAGGTCGGCAGTTCAGCAGTTCGAATCCCTAGTGCCGCATAACAGGGTGAGCTCCTGTTACTTGTCCCAGCTTCTGCCAACCTAGCAGTTTGAAAGCACGTAAAAAATGCAAGTAGAAAAATAGGGAGCACATTTGATGGGAAGGTAGCAGAGTTCCATGCGCCTTTGGCATTGAGTCATGCCAGCCGCATGACCATGGAGATGTCTTGGACAGCACTGGCTCTTCAGCTTTGAAACAGAGATGAGCACCGCCCCCTAGAGTCGGGAACGACTAGCACATATATACAAGGGGAACCTTTACCTTTTTACCTAGTCTAATGAAGAGAAGGACTAGGATGATGTGATAACAGTCTTCCAATAATTGGGGGCTGTCACAGAGAAGAGAGGGGGTCAACCTATTCTTCAAAAACACCTGAGGGCAGGACAAGAAACAATGGATGGAAGGTTATCAAAGAGAGATCCAACCTAAAATTAAGGCAAAATTTCCTGTCGATCAGAACTATTCATCAGTGAAGAAGTTGCATCCAGAAGTTGTGGATATTTCATCACTGGAGTTTTTGTTTTTTTTAAAAAAAACAGATTGGACAGCCATTTGTACAGGATGATATAGCATCTCCTGCTCAAGTAGGGAGTTAGACTAGAAGACCTCCAAGGTCCCTTCCAACTCTTTTATTCTGTATTCACTGTCCATTTATATATATATATATATATATATATATATATATATATATATATATATATATATATATGTATAATAGCACTACTATTAATCTTCTCATCGTTCCTATCGCCCATCTCCTTTCACTAATGACTGCATGACTGTAACTTTGTTGCTTGTATCCTTATGATTTATATTGATTGTTTCCTAGTATGATTTGATTGCTTATTTGTACCCTATGGCTATAATTAAGTGTTGTACCTTATGATTCTTGATGAATGTATCTTGTCTTTTTATGTACTCTGAGAGCGTATGCACCAAAGACAAACTCCTTGTGTGTCCAATCACACTTGGCCAATAAAATTCTCTTCTCTTCTCTTCTCTTCTCTTCTCTTCTCTTCTCTTCTCTT
>WNWU01000047.1:8137712-8150105 GCA_012654045.1 Ptyas mucosa | reverse complement strand
GCTATTCTAGTCCGTCACACCCAACGACTCTCATCATAATATACTTCTTCTAATCTTATTCAATGGTTTACTATTGTTCCCTCGCCAGAAAGCATGACTTGCTTGCCTGCGGACACTAATGGACTTTGCCATTCATTGCTTTGACAATATAAACAGCTCTTAAGTGCCAGCTGCTAGAGGGAACAGCAGGCATCACAAAACTAAGGGGGTTCCATTAAAGGTAGTTCAAGAGAGCTGCATCAGTGGCTTTTGCTTGTTAAGACTACTTTGTTCTCTATTAATTCACACAGCTCCTCAAAAACATGACACATGAGTGTCATGTCCACCCCGGGCTTTTGAAGCTCTCCAAAGTTTCGGCAGGGGAATGTCCTGCTATTTTCCACCAGATGCAACCGGCTGAAGTTGCCAGCTGGTTGCATTAGAGAGAATGCAAACCGAGACGCCAAGCTGGATTTGGCAGACTTCGTTCAATGTGCGCTCATGTAGGCATGAATACCGCAACGGGTACTCCAAAAACGGCCCTGGACAGCAATGATGGCTGCAGAGAATTGAACGACGCTATTGTTTAGCTTCCATCAAACGGCCCTCTTCGGTGCTCCACGAGCTGCAAAAGCACTATATCCTAATTAACTTTAAATGTCTCACTCATAAAGCTGTCAGTGTCTAGCTCTAATGTCTGTAGTTTTAATGGTGCATTTGATTAGGAGGTAATTTTATTCACTCAAAGCCAGCCGGCTTATTTGGAGAAGGATCAGTCTAGGTTGTTGGCATACACACACAAACACACACATACACACACACTTGCGAGCGCACTCAAACCTCCTGCTAGTCCTAGTAGTATTTGCAGACATATCTATTAAGCGTGCGGAGCAAGCTGATGGACACAAACCTGTAGGCATCTTCTTAAAGCAGCTGCATTTTCCCTAGGAACGCATACATAAATGATGCAGCTATTTTAAAGAGTTGTCGAGTGATATAACGTGTACTTTATTTGTTGGTTTGTTTTTTCGTAGTCACATTTCTGGACTGCCCACTTCCCTCCAAGGGGGATCCTCGGCTGCTTCGCAATTTTTTTTTTGTCTCTTCCAAATTCTTATTTATTTATTTATTTATTTATTTATTTATTTATTTATTTAAACTTTTATATCGCCCTTCTCCTTTCAGACTCAGGGCGGTGAACAGCCATAATAAAACAATTATACAAAAAAGTTAAAACTAATTATTTAAAATAAATTATATAAAATTTGGCCCATATAGATTAAAACATTCCAATTTAAAATCAATGTCGAATTTTAAAACCAAATAAAATCAGGCCAGCCCAGCTAACTGAAAAAGGTGTGTTTTCAGGGCCCGACGAAAAGTCTGGAGGTCTGGGATCACTCATATCTCTGGGGATAGATTGTTCCAGAGGGTAGGTGCCACCACAGAGAAGGCTCTCCCCCTGGGGGTCGCCAGCCGACATTGTCTGGCTGACGGCACCCTGAGGAGGCCCTCTCTGTGGGAGCGAACTGGCCGGTGGGAGGCAATTGGTGGCAGAAGGCGGTCCTGTAAATACCCCGGCCCTAAGCCATGGAGCGCTTTAAAGGTGATCACCAACACCTTAAAGCGCACCCAGAAGTCCACCAGGAGCCAATGCAGCTCGCGCAGGAGAGGAGTCACATGGGAGCGCCCCGTCGCTCCCATAATCCCCCGCGCGGCCACATTCTGCACCAGTTGGAGCCTCCGGGTGCACCCCAAGGGGAGCCCCATGTAGAGACCATTACAATAGTCCAGACGAGTTGCTGGGATATTTATTCAATCCATCTGTCCTTTTGATGCTTTAGGAAGATAGCCTTTTTATGAGTATCTATACCATGATCTAGATTTTTTTTTAAATGCTCATGACCCTCCAGGACATTATAGGATTATCTAGCAGTGGAGCTCACTGCATTGCATAATCTCCTAAGGACATTGCATCACCCAGCAAACTTCAACCAAACCTGACTCAGACAAACATGACCCCGCGGGAATCTGACAACAGCCAATAGAATACATGTTCTTGCACAGGAACAGGAAGCTCAAGTGCAAAGCCCAAGAGAAGATATATATACCCTTCAATCTCAACTGCCCAACACCATCCATCTGCTTTCTGCTTCATCAATACATGGACTCTCTTTCCAATCAGCCTCCAGCCTCCATTTTGTCTCCAGAGCCTTTCTCTCAGTTTGGAATGAACCAGATGGCTATTTCTTCCGACAAATAGACAGGGTGGATGAGATGAAAATAATATGACACAATAACACCCACCCACCCCCCAAATCAACGCAGACAGTTCAACAAGTCATTAACGATTTGTTTAAGTCAGTAACTAAGTGGTGTTAGTTTAAGCGTAGGCAATTTATCTAAACTCATATCAGACTGTTCTAGTGGTTATGGTGTTTTAATTCTCACTCCCAAGAATGCAATTAATAGTTCACAGTATCTGCCTTGTTATTCTGTATTTTCTTTTCTGATCAGCCAGTAATAGAACGCTAAACTACGTGGGTGGTTTCTCCTTTGATTTTTTTTTTAATGTAACAATTAGGTAATACGTTCGGGTTCAGTCTTTTTTTTCTTCTCTTGCCTAATACACCATGATTGCCTATTTTCCATGATTGTCTTGGTGCAGGCTATGTTTCCCACTATGACAGTTAATTGTTAATTCTTGGATTCTCGCCAGTTAAATTACATCTTCCGTGGTGAAGGAGAATAAAGAAAGCAATTTCTCCCACTGTATATCTTCCCCTTTGCTTACTTGATCTTGACTTATAATTATATTGACTGTATTTTTGATTTCATCCTACAGTATATGTGTTATAATATAATATATATATTACATATTATATATTATGGTTATATATGGTTATATATTATGGTTGATTGCACAGTCAGCCGGATGTTTAAACTGGATCTGGCACAGGGGTGAAATGTAAAATTTGTTACTACCGGTTCTGTGGGCGTGGCTTGTTGGGGGGGGGGGTTAATGTGACTTCATTTTCCTAATGCTTTGAAAAGCCTCTGCCGATCAAATCAGACTTTTCAAAGCATTTTTTTTTGTACCACCTCTTTGGCCAAGAGGTTGCAGAAAAAAATGCTTTGAAAAGCCTCTGACGATCCCAGCTTTTCATCGGAAGAGCTTGTAGAAAAAATGCTTTTAAAAGTAAAAAAAAAAAGCCTCTGATGATCGTGCGGCTCAGCTGGGTATGGGGGGGGGGCAGGGATTTTTGCTACTGGTTCTCTGAACCACCCACCGCCATCGCTACCGGATTGGGCGATTCGGTCCGAACCGGGAGCATTTCACCCCTGATCTGGCAGTTTTGTCCAATTAGAGTCCTTCCCAAGAATTCTGCCTTCCCAAAGGCAGATGTCTATGGAGGTTCAAATCCCTAGTACAGGTCTCCTGCTGTTGTGACCCAGGCCAAGTAAGTACAAGTAAGTAGTAGGAAAATCAGTCAGTGAAAAAACAAACAAACTTTATTTGAACAGCTGAAAATGACTTCATTCCCAGCGTCGTTCAACTAAATTAAAGCAAATTCCTCCCAACACAAATTCCTCAGTCCTATCTCAAACCTTGGTCCAATTAGGCAAATTGACAAAGGCCTTTCTTGGCAAACGTTCAGAAGTCACAGATACAAAAATAAATTCAAGATGTAGGCGAAGAAGAAGACGAAGCTACCAACGTTATTTTCCAGCCAAGCCCAAACGTCGTTGCTGGTCTGTTTTAAGCCTTATGGGAAGGGCCAATCATCTCTTGGCCCTACTCCCGAGTTGTCCTCTTTGCTTGAGCTGCCCTTGCCTTCTGGTAGCTCTTCTCATGCGTGCATTAGGAACAGGCTCCTCCTGTTCCTCTGCCTCTCTACTGTCAGCCTCTGGAGGCTCTGGCATCCGCACATCACTCCCTGATGGCCCTGGCCCCATCTCTGCCTCTGACGCAGAGCCCTCATCCGGGCCTTCTCCCGCCTCCAGGACTGGCCCATGTTCTTCCTCAGCCTCATCGCTGTCCGACTCCGCTTCCAGCTCCGCAGGCTGCTGGCGGACCACAACACCTGCGTGAGGAGGGGGTTGCGCTAGATGACCTCTAAGGCCCTTTTCCAACTCTGTTACTGTTATTGTCTAAGCCCAAAATTTCAAGCCTGGTGGCATAAGGTATTCTGGGATGTGAGAGACATATTACCCCAACCTCACTCAGCTGGCTTCCGTGTGGAACCATCACTGACATTTTTCCCCCAGCTTTTAGCTCTGTGCTTTTTGTGCTGCTCAGAACATCTTCTTTCCCTGTTTTATACTGCACAGGAAAATATATATATATGGTATTTTGACTAATGAAACTTGTTCGTCGAAAACTGACCTACGTCGTCTTACTTTCCTATTCCATCCCTCCCGCTTTCATCCCTTTGAAGGAGTTTGCGTGCAAAAAAAAAGGGGGGGAGAAGATAGGCAAGCTCCGCATAACACGGTTAAATGTTGTGAAATCCTCTCCCTTGTCAACGTTATTATGATTGACTACCTATATTCTTCCCCCGAGCACAGAATAATTTGCTAAACTGATATTTATGATGGCAGAATTGGCCCTTCCCGGTGCCTTTATCAGAAGAAATCAGGTTGCCAATTTTATTCTTTTGGCAGGTTCCATTAATGTATTTTTCTCTCTCTCTCCTTTATGTTCATTAAAGAGAGGTCAGGATGTAAAATCTCTTAATAGGAAGACCCATTATGGAAGAAAGTCATAGAGCATATTTGTTGCGATTAGACTTCAATACCAATTTATGAGATGCGTGCAATATTTTTTTTAAAAAAAAACACATCTCAGTAGACAAAGAACTTCATTTTTATTATTCTAGTGATTATTGCAATCCTTTAAGGTAAAGCAACATTAATACCTTCTTATTAAAGCTCGGGGATGGTGCTAGAAAATATTGGCTTGCAGGAAGCTCAATCAAACAGCTATCATGACAAACCATTTGGACGAAAATGCATCTTGGCTGAATCTTCCCTAGGCCAAAATTCATCACAGGGGATCCTCGACTTATGACCACAACTGAGCCCAGCATTTCTGTTGCTATGTGAGATATTTGTTAAATGAGTTTTGCCCCATTGAATGAAATTTATTGCCACAGTTATGGCAAATCATTGCAATTGTTAAGTTAGTAATACAGCTTATATATGAATCCAGCTTCCCCATTGACCTTGCTTGTCAGAAAGTCAACCAATCAACCAACCAACCAACCAACCAACCAACCAATCAGAATAGAGCTGGAAGGAACCTTGGAGGTTTTCTAGTCCAACCC
The DNA here is from genome assembly GCA_012654045.1 of Ptyas mucosa. Classification (NCBI taxonomy): domain Eukaryota; kingdom Metazoa; phylum Chordata; class Lepidosauria; order Squamata; family Colubridae; genus Ptyas; species Ptyas mucosa. Next base: position 8,144,799 of record WNWU01000047.1, on the reverse strand, counting down.
CCCGCTCAAGCACGAGACCCTATAACATTCCAAACAAATGGCTGTCCAGTCGTGGCGATTGCATTGAGTCCAGGCAGGCAGATTGAGTTGCTAGCGGATGCAATGGATTGCAGCAGCCAAAGCAAGGCAGGAAAAGTGAGCAAGCCCGAAAGAAGCAGCAAGCTGCCAAGTAGGCAAGTGGGAACCGGGCAATTGGATGGGCATGGGGGGGGGGGAAGGGATTTTTGCTACTGGTTCTCTGAAATACCCGCCGCCATTGCTAACGGATCGCCTGATCCGGTCTGAACCAGAAGCATTTCACCCCTGTGTTGGAGCGTTCACAAGTTGTTCCACTGGTTAATTGTTCTAATTGTCAAGAAATTGATGATGACGGGGTGGCATAGTGGTTAGAGTGCAGTACTGCAGGCTACTTCTGCCAACTACCGGCTGCCTGCAATTTAGCAGTTCGAATCCCACCAGGCTCAAAGCTGACTCAGCCTTCCATCCTTCCGAGGTGGGTAAAATGAGGACCCAGATTGTTGGGGGCAAGAGGCTGACTCTGTAAACCATTTAGAGAGGGCTGTAAAGCACTGTTGAAACGGTATATAAGGACTATTGCTATTGCTAAATTTCTTCTTAGTTTTAGGTTGCTTCTCTCCTGGATTTTAGGAATTGTTGGGTTTTGATTCCCATGGTTCCATTTATATTTCGTGCAACACTTTGGTCTTATTCATTTTTCCCTCCTTTTTCAAACCGTGCTTCATTTATGCAAACTTGGGTCGGGATTAAAAAGGAGCCAATACTGGTGAAGATGAACGGATACAAGCTTTTGAACAGTGAAGGTCATATGAGTCCTTTGAAATGGAATGTCTACATGTGGTTGGGAAAAACTGTAAGGCAGAGGGGTGGAGATGAGATATCCCATGGAAGGCAGCCTTGTCAATCTGTTGAGCGGTGATTGCACATTTCTTGGCTGGACTATCCGTTATGCACAAGACCAGCAAATGTCCTCTGGCACCCTAACCTTTGGGATTATTGAAGTCGGGGCAATGTAGGGAGTAAGCCATTATGGAGTCGGTGGTGACAACTTGACAAATGATCTAACAAGAGAACAAATACCATCCATGGCAGGCAGTGTAATGAGTTGCTCCAGGACATTGTTGGCTGCAGTCAATCCCATGCTCAACCTTCTCTCAGAAGGCCCTAGACATTGTACCTCCTGTCTGAATGTACATGTTTGCCATGTGCCCGTCCCTGTTTTTCCAGTTTCTGTAACTCCCCCCACCCCAATGAATATTTCCCCATTTGTTGTTTACGAAGGGAAGAGGAGTTTAAATTCGGAAACCGCTTTGCTCTCTCTTGGACTAAGACTCCGAGGCGAACTTCCAACGAAGAGCAGCTGCAGGGTTAGGAAAAGCTGGAGCTGTCCCATTTCAATTTCAGTCTTTGGGGTGAAGGAGGGGGTAGCAGGTAAGGATTTTGCAAAGAGACGGTTGTGTGGTTTTCCAGCAATTTTCTCACTCCAGGAGTACTGGCAAAGAGCTGTCGCTTTTGACCGCAAACGCATACTTGATCGAACAAGCATCTGCTCCCTCTTTTTGGCTCTGTTTTCCTTCCTTCCTGGGTTCTTAATAGTGATAATTTGGTATCATTATATTTGGTTTTGAAGACTTACCCATCATTCGTCTCGGTGACTTGGCGTGAGAAGTGTTCCAATGTCATCCTTGGACTTCTGGTTGTTTTTTTATTATTATTGTTAAAAACTACAAACAAATATACCTACAACAACAAAACACACAAAACAAATAAACAGAAAACAAATCTTTACATCTTCTTTTTAAACTTACCGCATCGGTAATCTGTATTTATATTTATACCTTTTCTCTGTCTTTTTCTAATATATCTTTTTTTTAAAAAAAAAAATTGATTTATATGCCACCCTTCTCTGGAGACTCAGGGCGGCTTACAATGCGTTAAACAATAGCCATAATACTTTTTTGTATATATTTTATACAAAGTCATCTTATTGGCCCCCAATCTGGGTCCTCATTTTACCTACCTTAGAACGAATGGAAGGCTGAGTCAACCTCGAGCCTGGTGAGATTTGAAGTTGCAGTAATTGCAGTAATTCAGGCAGCTGAATGTTAATTACAGTGCTTTAGTCTGCCACGCCACCATCTCTTGTATCTATATTTCTAATACATCATCTCTACACATTTTCTTAATCTACATATTTAATTTACTATTTTCCTTAATTGGTACTTAATCTCTTATCTATAATTTTTGTCTTCTCATTTATATCCACATCCTTTTTTTCCTTTCTTCTTCTCCAACCAGTTATACCATCTCTGCCATACTAAATAATAATCCGTTTCCTCCTTTTCCTGTATTTCCTTTGTGAGTTTGTCCATTTCTGCACATTCCATTATTTTACTAATTATTTTATCTTCTGTCGGTATATCCTCATTCTTCCAATTCTGGGCAAAAACTATTCGTGCTGCTGTTAGTATATGAATAATTAAGTATTTTATTTCTTTTTCATATTGTCCTGTAATTATTCATCCAGATCAGAACGGGCTTCTGGGTTTTCTAATGCCATGATGTAAAAAAGGTGTGGAGACTCTAGAAAGAGCGCGGAGAAGAGCAACAAAGATAATCAAGGGACTGGAGGCTAAAACATATAAAGAACGGTTGCAGGAACTGGATATGTGTAGTCTGATAATAAGAAGGACTAGGGGAGACATGATAGCAGTCTTCCAATATCTCAGGGGCTGCCACAAAGAAGAGGGAGTCAAGCTATTCTTCAAAGCACCTGAAGGCAGGACAAGAAGCGATGGGTCGAAACTACTGTATTTTTCAGAGTATAAGACGCACCTTTCCCCCCCCAAAAAAAAGAGGGTTAAAATCTGGGTGTGTCTTATACTCTGAAGCCCTGACCAGCTTCTCAAACGGAGGTTTCAGAGGCTGAAAAAAGCATCAGAAACGAAGCTTCAGAAAAGAAGCCCCCAAACAGAGCTTCAGAAAAAAAGCCTCCAAACAGAGCTTCAGAAAAGAAGCCTCCAAACAGAGCTTCAGAAAAAAAGCCTCCAAACAAAGCTTCAGAAAAGAAGCCCCCAAACAGAGCTTCAGCCTCCAAACAAAGCTTCAGAAAAGAAGCCCCCAAACAGAACTTCAGGAAAAAAGCCTCCAAACAAAGCTTCAGAAAAGAAGCCCCCAAACAGAGCTTCAGAGGCTTTTTTTTCTCAAGCTCTGTTTCAGAGGCTTTCAGAGGCAGGAAAACAAGTTTTTTCTGAAACAGAGTTTCAGAAGCAGGAAAAAAAAGCAAAAAAAAAAAAAAAAAGCAAGGCACAGAGCTCACAACCAAGGAACCTGTTGCTAAAATTCACCTCTGGGTATTCTGGGAGGCCAATCCACCTGCCAATCAGCTTTTGTCTTATTTTCCTCCCCAAAAACTAAGGTGCATCTTATATTCCAAAAAATACAGTAACCAAGGAGAGAAGCAACTTAGAACTATGGAGAAACTTCCTGACAGTGAAAACAATTAACCACTGGAACAACTTGCCTCCAGAAGTTCTGAATGCTCCAACACTGGAGGTTTTAAAGAAGATGTTGGATAACCACTTGCCTGAAGTGGTGTAGGGTTTCCTGCCTGGGCAGGGGGTTGGACTAGAAGACCTCCAAAGTCCCTTCCAACTCTGTTATTCTATTTCTAATTCTAATGCAGTCGGGCTAAAGCAGCAAAGCTTGTGTGTTTGTGCATGGGTGTGAATGAGTGTAGGCGATGTTTTCCTGAGCGCCTCAGGTGCCTCAATAATCAGCCAACGGAAACACATCTTTTCTGCAGCAGACAAAGCTAGTTCTTCATAACCAGTCCCAGCAATTCCCTGCAGAATTGAAGAATACGGAATTGAACATTTATCGATTTTTGCCGGGTAATAATAGTCCAGCTTTCCTCTGTAAAAACGTGTCTCCTCCAGTGCAGAGCTCTCCAGCCCTTTTACTATCCCTGAAGTACTGAAGACCCAATCTGCTCTCGTCTCGCACCAAATTAATTGGACCTCTGCCTCAAGAGGAGGCTTTAATTAATACCTGTGCGTTGTTTTATGATCGGAGAAGTAAACTTTGCTTCTGCACCACAATGTGAGAACTTCGAGGATTTATGCCTTGAAGTTGTGCTGTTGTGCCGGTTATGCTGTTGGGTATCTGCTGTGATTTTCTGAGGCTCCCTGAGTGCATATAGCACATATAACTAATCCTTTAAAGACCCTGAAGACTTAATTCACACAAACCCATTGAGTTTATTTATTTATTTATTTATTTATTTATTTATTTATTTATTTATTTTAATTAGATTTATATGCTGCCCTATCTCCATAGGACTCAGGGCGGCTCACGACAATCAAGATATACAATCTCAATCCAAGTAAGAAACATGTTAAAATACATATTGAACGCATATTAAAATACATTAAAATCAAAACCCTATCCGTCCAGGCTGGGCAATTTAAACAGCCATGTTTTTAATTCGCGGCTGAAAGTGCGAAGGTCAGGGGTCAACCGGAGCCCCCGGGGGAGTTGATTCCAAAGGGTGGGTGCGCCCACAGAGAAAGCTCTACCTCTGGGGGTCGCCAGCCGACATTGTCTAGCCGACGGCACCTTGAGTAAGCCCTTCCTGTGAGAACGCACTGGACGATGGGGAGCTGTTGCTGGTTGCAGATGGTCTGACAGATATCCTGGGCCTAAGCCATGTAGGGCTTTATAGGTCATCACCAGCACCTTGGAGTTGGTTAACTAACTCCATGTATGTATGCATGTCAAGTTGTATTTCAGTACTCATTGTTAATTGGTTCCAAGGGATGTGGTGAGTAGCGAAAGCAATAAGTACCAAACAAATTTTTTTCCCATAAGGAATAATCTTGTCAGTCACAAGGGAGCTGATCCTTACAAGTTCCAGCTTGTGTGTTGAGTACCAAACAAACGATGAATACTGGGACAAAATTTTCACATCAAAATGTGTTGAGTACCAAACAAACGATGTGTCGGGGTTCCGAGTAACACCCCCAATGAAAGAAGACTCCGAGGCTTGAGTTTCCTCGAAGTTCCATTTTATTAGAGATGTCGTATTGGCACATCTGGGAAAACCCGAATCTGAAAGCGCCCAGGTTTTCCCCACCCAAAGGAAAGTCCAAGTCCCTGCCCAGCACCCACATGTCCATCACGTGGTCCAATCCAAGCACCGTCCCAACTGGAGATGCCTCCCAGTCACACCCCTCCAGATGCAGGGCAAGATGTCCTTGACTCTCTGAGAAAGGAATGTTATTATGACTACATATCACCCCGGCTCCATACAATCCCACCTCCCAGTTTCCCACAGCAGTAAATGTGGCAGGCCTGAAGATCCAACAAAAAAAGATGGCTTCCAGGCCCGACACGATGAATACTGGGACAAAAGTTTCCACATCAAAATGTGTTGAGTACCAAATTCGATGAGTTTCAAAGCAGTTGAAGTACCAAGATACCACTGTACTTATGGCCTGATGTGATTTGCATATCCTCCCTATTTAGTTGATTTATAAAATAATGCATAATACATACATGCAGGTAAGGAAAATATATTTCCTAAATAAGCTCCAGAATAAAGGAACGATACTGAAGAAAAGTTCAAGTGGCTGGTGCATGAAGTACAGATAGTCCTCAACATACGACTACAGTTGAGCCTACCATTTCTGTCGCTAAATGAGACAGGCGTTAAGCGAGTTTTGCCCCATTGGATAATCTTTCTTGCCACCGTTGATAAGTCAGTCACTGCAGTGGTTAAGTTGGCAACCCATTCGAGTTCCCCATTCGACTTTGCTTGTCAGAAGTCATAAAACGGGATCGCGTGATCTCGGGACATAGCAAACCATCATAAATATGAATCCGTTGCCAAGCGTCTGAATTTGGATCAAAGTGAATCTGGAGATGCTGCAACGGTTGAGTGAAAAATGGTCGTAAGCAGGGGTGGGCTTCAAAAATTTTAGCAAGGGGTCCTCTGCCCAGTTGCTGGGTGGGCGTGGCCATGGTGGGTGTGGCCTATCCTCATGCACCATGGTGGGAGGGGGCAGTTTTGCCCTCCCCAGGCTCCGGAGGCCTTCCTTGAGCCTCTGGGAGGGAGAAACGGCCTCCTCAGGCTCCGGAGGCCCTCCGGAGGCTGGAAACAGGGCCATTTCCAGCCTTCCTGAACTCTGGTAGGTTCCCCGAACCTCCGTGCATGCCCTGCAGTCACCTGCATCCAAAATGGGCCACGTGGGGACTCCTGGGAGGAGTAGGGTGGGTGGACGGAGCCAGCCAGGAGTAGGATTTGGGGGTTCTCCGAACTACACAGAATCTTAGTTAGAGGTTCTCCTGTACCCCTGCGAACCCCCAGCAGCCCATCCTTGGTCGTAAGTCACTTTTTTCAGTGCCGTTGTAACTTCGAACGGTCCCTAAACAAACTGTTGTAAGTTGTGGCCTACCTGGATGAGTTTACCTCTTTCTTCATCACCACCATTCCTTCATTTAAAGAAAGTCTTCAGCTTTTCGACTTGGCCTCTGAAGTTTTCAGCAGCTCTTTTGCGGTATTTTTACTGGACATCTTGTATTCTGACTCTGAGGCCCACGTTTGAGTTATCTCTGTTGTCCGTAGGTAGCATGACTCATGTGAGGAATAAAAGATAGGTTTTTCTGGACCAAAATCAGCAGGAAGCTTGTTGAAGTACATCTCAGCTTGCCGTCGCTTTCTGATTTTCTTGGAGAGGAATTGATTAAGGGATTGGTTGAAACAAGAGATGGCAATCTCCTTTGGAGCTGGCTTTCCAACTTTCTCTTTGCTTAAAACCTTTTCTGAAGCAGATCTGACTTTAATATCAAACAGCAATGGTATGGCGTTCAAACTTTTCCAGCTGAGGATTGGTTATGTCTCCCAGGAGCAGATTCTACAAGATTTGCTGTATTGAAAGGAACTTTTCTCTGTTAGGATTTGTTCTATACTTGTGTTGGAGTTACGCTTCATTAATTGTTCTAACTGTTAGGACATTTCTCCTTAGTTCTAGGTTGCTTCTCTCCTTAGAATAGAATAGAATAGAATAGA
>WNWU01000047.1:8108914-8121102 GCA_012654045.1 Ptyas mucosa | reverse complement strand
GGGGGGGGGAGGGAGTATATAGGAAATCCAGCTTAATAGCATCGCAGTGTCATCTCCCCAACAGCGCTAGTTGGCTCTTAACATAATCTTATCTTTGTGTGCATTTGCATGTTGCGGTGACAACTTCATTGGCAATTGTATTGTATCATTGCGTTCTGAGGCTCCCTGCATAGCACTGCATTCTTGTCTTGACTCATAAAAATTTTTTGATTTGGCATGAAGAGAGATTACGCAGAGGCAAAATGAGAGCCCGGCTTGTATTGTACGGTAGTTAATGCTATTGAGCTAGAAATCTAGAAATTGACTTCAAGTGCTGCCTTGGACACAAAAGGCAGTTGAGTAACATCATGCCAGAGGGAGGCAAGGAAAAACCACAGCAAACTACTTCTGAAAACTTTGCCGGGAAAATTGCATAGATTCTTCCTGTAGCCTCTAGAAGCGAAGATTGAGCCAAGGACAATAATCCTGGTAATCCTTGATTTACGATCACAACGGAGCCCAAAATTCCTGTTGCTAAGCGAGACAGTTTTTACGAAAATTTTGCCCCATTGGATAACCTTTTACTGCCACAGTTGTTAAGGGAATCATTGTGAAGTTAGGAACACATTTGTGAATCTGGTTTCCCCATTCAGTTTTGCTTGTAAGGAGGTCGCCAAAGGGGATCGCATGACCTCAGGACACGGCGGCTGTCATAAATAGGAATTGGTTGCCAAGCGTCCGAATTTCAATCACGTGACCATAGAGGGGGCTGCAAGAGCTTTAAGGGTGAAAAACGGTCATAAAAATCACTTTTTTCAGTGCCGTCGTAACTTTGAACCGCGACTAAATGAATTGTTGTAAGTCGAGGACTATCTGTATCGGCGAAACACTGGAAAGACTCAATAATTCTTGTTGCAGGAGAGAGAGGGGGTTCTGTAAATCGTTTGCATGTTTAAAAGTGTATTATGGAAAAGACTTATTGTAAAAATCCCTAACGCTTATTCGTGGAAGCCCCATTAGTATGCTGATCCACAGAGCTCTCGCGCGATTCTGCTAATCCCTAGTTCTGCTCAGAAGTGTTGATTACATCTTCATCCAATGAAAGAGATCTTCGAAGGAACTCTGAAAACTCTTGTCCCACACTGTTGTGGCTTGTCGGTCTCCAGCTCCTCCAGCAGCCGAATCAGAGAAGGAGGAGGAGGTGTGGGAGTCAGGGCCAGCATCAAGGCAGCCTGAGAGCTTTGAGGAGGCAGAGGGTATGGAGCTGGCAGAGAGAGAGAGACAAAGGCAGATCCTGGGCTGTCCGTCAGCCCTCAGATGGAGAATCAACAGGCCCCAGGTCTAGAAGTGGCTGATGAGGAAGAGGAGGAACAGCTGGGTCCAGTGCCTGATGCGCAGATGTGCAGAAGGCAGAGGAGAGGAGAGCAGTGGAAATCTATGGGCTGATCCTTGGGACAGAAGAGCCACGGCTGCTAACAAAGCCTCACCCTACCTCTGGGGATAAAAGGCAGGGAGTGGAGATGAATAGATATTGCAGACAACTATCATCTTCTGGCCAGCCGGATTTGTTAGCCTGCCATTGAAAAAAGAAACTTTTTGCCGGGGCTGCCGGCATTCCTAATAAAGGAATCTTTGAGTTCATTTCAGAGGGTTTGTCCTTCTTTGAGGAGCTGGGTCAGGACACACACAAGCTGTGGATTTTGAAAGAGAGGTTAGTGTTAGATCAGGCGCAGGAAAGAAGACAAGACCAGCGGGGTCTGTTCAACAAGTTTTATTCAGCTCTTAACTAAGTCAGAACAGACGAACGGCTGTGCTGCCGGAGCCCTTTTATAGCGCTCCGGCAGACCAGCCGTCCAATGACAGCGGTTTAACTTTCCCGCCCGGAGGATTAACCAATCCCCGGCCGGATGTCCTTATAAGGACATAACACTCCTCCCCCCCTAGATGAAACATGGTTCAGCTCGTGTCAATCAACAACGTAGTCACGCAGGTAGGCGGGACGTCTGGAAGCCCTGCTCGACCTGCGCAGTTCATTCTGCTCTCCGTCGTCCGTCTGGAAGGTGGCCGCTCCGGTGTCCTCCGACCCTCGCCCCTGGGATGCCTGCCGCTGAGTCGTTGAAGGTGCCGGTCCTGTCCGTGCGCCTCCGGCCTTGCTGCTGGGCTGCGAAGTGGTCGTTGCAGGTACCGGCTCCGGTGTGCCGCCTCCCGACCCGCTGTTGGAATATATGTGCTGGTCCGGTTGGTCTCTTCCCTGGCCTGGGTGCCGATCGTCGTAGGCCGGTAAGTCCCTTGGGTTATTTTTATTTTTTGAAAATTGTCCGTTTCTTTTAGACTTGTGCTGGTCGACCCTGTCTGGGTGGTGCAGGTCGACCTGGTCGGGTCGTTGTTGCTTGGGACGGGGGTCAGCTGGACGGGAGATTCCAAACGGGCGTTGTAGTTCTTGCATGCAGGGGTGTTGTAGGCCTCCCTCACCGGGTTGTTGTTGGCCCTCTCGGTTGGGCATGTCCCGGTCTACTGGCGTTCCCTGGAGTTCCCTGCCGTCGGGGTGGCGTTGGGCTGCCTTGCCGGGGAGGCGTGAGTTTTCGTTGCCGTGGAGTCCCCTGTCTACTCGGCAGTTGCAGTACGGTAGCTGGTCTGCTGGCTGGCCGGTCATGTTGGGGTGGTACGGCCCTTCCTCGACTGGGTGTTGCAGGGCTACCTCACAAGGGTGGTGTTGTCCTGCCCTGCCAGGGTGGTGTTGCCCTACCTCGACGGGGAGGTTTTGTCCTGCCTTGTAGGGGTGTTGTTGCCCTACCTCGTCGGGGTGGTTTTGGCCTGCCTTGTAGGGGTGTTGTTGTCCTACCTCGTCAGGGTGGTTTTCGCCATCCCCTTCCCACCGCTTCCGGAGTTGGTCGATGTGACGTCTACAGACCACTCCATCTTGCAGTTCAATAGTGTAGGACTTCGGGCCGGTTTCGCTCTCGATTCTCCCCTTAAGCCACTTCGGCAGGCCGTGGAAATTAAGCGCGAAAACCGGATCTCCTGCAGAGAAGGCTCGGAGGGGGCGGCTCGCAGTTGCGGTGACCTCGGAGTGGTACAGGGGGTGAAGTCGGTCCAGGGGTGACCTCAGCTTCCTGCCCATCAGCAATTCGGCCGGGCTCTTTCTAGTGGTGGCATGCGGCGTAATATGCTGTATCAAGAGGAAGTTGTCGATCTTCTCTTGCCAATCGCCCGGTCCCATCCTGGCAAGGGCCTCTTTAGTGAACCTCACCATCCTCTCAGCTTGTCCGTTGCCAGCCGGTCTGTAGGGGGCAGAGAGGGCATGGCGAATGCCCAAACTGGCCAGGAACTCCTCCATCGGTTTCGAGGTCAGCTGCGGGCCGTTGTCGGAAACAAGGACGTCCGGCAGCCCGTGGGTAGCGAATAGTCGCCGGAGGGCTCTAATGGTGACTTCAGTAGTGATGGATGCCAGGGGAATGACCTCAAGCCACTTGGAAAATGCGTCCACCACTATCAGCAGGAACTTTCCTTGCATCGGGCCCACAAAGTCTATGTGTATTCGCGCCCACGGGTTGCTCGGTGTTTCCCATTCCGCAATAGGCGTTTGCGGAGGGGCGGGGCGGACTTCTTGGCACGGATCACATCTGGAGACCCAGTCCTCAATGTCATTGTCCAGTGATGGCCACCAGACGTAGCTCCGTGCCAGTCCCTTCATGCGAACGATGCCAGGGTGCCCCTTGTGCAATGTTTCCAAAGTCTTTCGGCGCAAAGCCTGGGGAACCACGACCCTGTCACCCCACAGCAGGCAGCCCTTCATGGTTGACAGTTCCTGCTGCCTCTTTGCAAACGGCTTGAAGTCGTCGGTCAACGGTCCCGCAGGCCAGCCGCGCAGCACCCAAGACATCACTTGCTTCAAAGTCCGGTCTTTCTGGGTTAGTGCCGCGACGTCTGCGGATGTGACTGGGCAAGCCAGGTCGCCATCGATATGATGCAGTCCCAGGATGGGGGCAGGGTCCTCCACTAAGTCTTTTGACGGGCATCTGCTCAAGGCGTCAGCGTTGCTGATGTTACTGCCCGGCCTGTGGCAAAGTTCGTAAGAGTACCCGGCCAAAAAAATTGCCCAGCGTGTCATCCTGGGCGATGAATAGTTAGGTGTGGGCTTGCTTCCAGACAGCAGGCCCAGCAGGGGCTTGTGGTCTGTGATGACCGTGAACCTCCGTCCATATAAATACTCATGGAAGCGCTTGACGCCAGCAACGATGGCCAGGGCCTCTTTGTCCAGCTGGCTGTAATTTCTCTCAGCGCTGGACAACGTCTTCGAGAAATAGGCGATGGGTGCTTCCTTCCCGTCCGGGAATTGATGACTGAGGACTGCTCCGATGCCGTAGGGGGATGCGTCGCAAGTCAATAGCAGGGGGAGTGTCTCGTGGTATTGGATGAGGACACTCTCGGAAGAAAGCAGGTTCTTGACAGCTCTGAATGCTGCTTCCTCTTCCTTCCCCCACCTCCAGGAAACCGCCTTCCCCAGCAAGCGATGGAGCGGTTCAGCCACGGAGGCTTTCTGTTTCAGGAAGACACTGTAAAAATTCAGTAGTCCCAGAAACGCCTGAAGCTCCGTCTTGTTTTGGGGGGCTGGAGCTTCATGGATAGCCCTAACCTTAGATTTAGTGGGGTGAATGCCGTTCTTATCAATGAGATAACCCAGGAACTCGACTTCCTGGACCCCGATGATGCACTTGTCCCTCCTGACTCTCAAACCCTTCTCCTTGAATCGCTGTAAAACCATGCGCAGTCGCTCAAGCAGTTGGGTTTTGGAGTGGCCGGAGATCAAGACATCATCGAAGTAAGGGACCGCCCCTGGAATGCCTTGAAGAAGGCGTTCCATAAATGATTGAAAAATACCTGGGGCTGCGCTGACCCCAAATTGGAGGCGCGTCCATTTAAAGGCCCCTCTATGGGTGACAATGGTTTGTGCCTCCGCAGTTTTTTCATCCACTGGCAATTGCTGGTAAGCTTGGGCCAGGTCCAATTTCGCGAATATTGATCCGCTCCCAAGTGAGTGCAGCAGATGTTGCACCACTGGAACCGGATATGCGCTCTGCTGGAGGGCCCTATTTATCGAACACTTATAGTCGGCGCAGATGCGCACAGACCCATCATGCTTCATCGGGGTCACAATGGGGGTCTCCCATGCAGCATGATCGATCGGTTCCAGGACCCCCTGGGCGACAAGCTTATCTATCTGGGCGTCGACCTTGGGCCTCAGGGCGAACGGAACCCTGCGGGGCTTAAGCCTAATTGGGGTGACATTTTTGTCCAAATTGAAGGAAATAGATTTCCCCACAAATTTCCCCAGCTTACCATCGAAGACTTCCTTGAACTCTTCGATGATGGCGTCGAGTTCGTCCCTACGAATTTGATGGATCCCGCTGATAGACAGCCCCAATGGCTCGAACCACTCCATCCCCAGCAGGCTCGGGCGGTTTCGCCCCACGACAGTGATGGGTAGGACGCCCTGGAAGCCGTGGTAGGTGACCCGGAGCGAAGTCCTCCCCAGGATCTCAACAGGGTTGCCGCCGAAATCGACAAGACGGGCCCGTAGGGGCTTGAGGTCTTTCTTCGAGATGCCCGGTTTCAGGCGCTTTAACTGGTGCCAGTCCATGATGGAGTAGTTCGATCCCGAATCAACCTCCATAGAACAGGGTGTTCCTTCCACGATTACGGTGGCATGGAACTTCGCGGCCGCATCATCAATGGTGTGGATGCCGGAGGACAGCTGATCAGTTCTGACTGCCGCGTAGCCGCCGCCTCGTTGCTGAGACCTGGCAGAGGACCGTTTGGATGGTCTCTGGTTGTCTTGCCGTTTCTCGCCCCAGCCGGGGGGAAACGGACCCGGGGTAGGTGCTTCGGCCCTGCAGGCTTCAGCGATGTGCCCCCGCTTGTTGCAGCGTCGGCAGATAGCGTCTCTCCAACGGCACTTGGCTCTGGCATGGCTTCCTTTGCAGCTGCCGCAGGGCTCGATCCGGGCGCCATCTTGTGTGCGCTCGCGACGGTTTTGGCGGGAAACCTTGTGAACGGCCATTTCGTCGTTGGAGCAGGAGCTGGCAGACGACTCCTCAGACGAGCTCTTGGGTTGGCGGTGCAATTTGTGCACCCCTTTAGCCCTACTCATGGCGGCAGCCGCCTTTTCTGAGATCTCGGCTGCGATTGCCTCCTCAACGACGTCTTTCAACGCAATTTTCTTTCGGCTGAGGAACTTACGTTGCAGTCCAATGTCCCTCATGCCGAAAACAATGCGGTCTCTGATTGCGTTCTCAACGTTGTCAATCTCGCAGTTTGACGCGAGTTGCCGCAGAGCTGCCACAAAGTCCTTGATGGGCTCCCCTTCCAACTGATTCCTTTGTTGAAAGGTGAATCTGTTGGCAATGGGAGTTCCAGTGGGAGCGTAGTGCTCCTTCAGCACGTCTTGCAGATCGGCCCAAGACATCTCCTCGATGTTCCTTGGGGACACGAGGTCGATGGCCATCTCCAGCACCTCGGAGCCGCAATGCGCTAGGAACAGGGCTCGTTTCCGTTCATCGGAGAGGTCTTGATAGTTGTTTCCCCGCAGAAACTGGCGGAAACGAACCAGATAGGAGGTCCATTTCTCCACTCTGGGGTCGAATTTGGAGATCGGAGCCATCGCGGCTTGTGACGCCTCCATCTTCAGTGACTTCAGCTCAGTGAGAAATTCTCGATGAGTGACTTAGCTCCGCATGGCGGTTCTTTTCAAATCCTTCGTCGCCAGTGTTAGATCAGGCGCAGGAAAGAAGACAAGACCAGCGGGGTCTGTTCAACAAGTTTTATTCAGCTCTTAACTAAGTCAGAACAGACGAACGGCTGTGCTGCCGGAGCCCTTTTATAGCGCTCCGGCAGACCAGCCGTCCAATGACAGCGGTTTAACTTTCCCGCCCGGAGGATTAACCAATCCCCGGCCGGATGTCCTTATAAGGACATAACAGTTAGACATCTCAAAATACATAGATTCTCCACATGTCACAATCCAAACTTGTTCTTGAAAAATAGATTTCGGATGAGTTCCCCCCAGTGGTAAAATCTAAAATTTGTTACTACCGGTTTTGTGGGTATGGCTTGGTTGGGGGGGGGGAATAATGTGACTGGGTGGGCGTGGCCAATTTTTTATTTTTATTTTACTTTTAAAACTATTTTTTCTACAACCTCTTCGGCGAAGAGGTTGTAAAAAAAAATGCTTTCAAAAGGCTCTGACGATCCAAGCTGAGTTGCTTGATCAGGAGAAGCTTTTTTTTCTTTTAAGTGCCTCTGACGATCCAAGCTGAGTTGCCTGATCAGCATGGCTTTTTTAAAAAAGCCTCTGCTGATCAGGCAACTCAGCTTGGATCGTCAGAGGCATTTAAAAGGAAAAAAGCCTCTGATGATCGTGCGGCTCAGCTGGGCATAGAGGGGGTGGGGGATGGACAGGGATTTTTGGTACCGGTTCTCCGAACCACCTGCCTCCATCGCTACCGGATCGGGCAATCTGGTCTGAACTGGGAACATTTCACCCCTGGTTCGCCCCCCCCCAAGTTTGTTTTCTTGTACGTTGTTGGTTTGAGCTCTGAGCTTGGCGGTTTGGCTGCAAATGTTTCGTCCCCATTCAAGGAGACATCTTCAGATGCACTTTGAATCGCCCAAGCTCAGAGCTCAAACCAACAACATTCAGTAACCACCAACCAATATTCAAAGACATTGTTCTGGTACGTTAAAGCGACTTGAGTAACAACTTTCAAACAGAAGTCAGCTCGTTTTAAACAGATCGGCAAATAATTTCGACCATTTTGCTCTGTTTTGGATGCCAGGACTCCTCTGTTCATTATATGCTCAATAATTCTTAATAAGTACTCCTGAGCTTGAAAAACAGTCCAGCTCTGTCGCCTCCCCAAGCAATCATCGGATATTCTGCCCAATTGTCAGTTATTATCTCTTCCCCCCCCCCCCACACACTCCTCATTCTAGGTCCATCATCTGTAGTTTCAAAACTCTGTTTTAGAAAGGGAGACGTAATTGCAGCCATTAAGAATTTGCAAGGCAGTTATCAACCCCTAATCGTTTTTATTGCCTTCCTGAAACATTGCTAAATCGGTGTAGCTAGAGATGAAGTCTTAACGGCGTTTAAAAACCAAACCCTGGCATACATTTTTATTTTGGCTGAAGCTGCCTTTTTCCTTGGGGACCTTGGTAGCACGAGAAAGGGACTCTCCATCAGCTCTTCGCAAGCAAGCGAGAGGGCTTGATGTTATACCTGCAGCTGTCGGACTCAATTATACATAATGGGCTCTGCAACCCAGTGATTAATTTGGTAATCAAAGTGGATATTTCAATAACGGCTGGCAATGGGAGGGGGAAAAAAAATCTAAAATAGATATAAACTATTTTTTTTTCTTTTGAGGGAGGCCTCCGAATTGGCAGCGGATATCTTTCCCATTGTATGAAAAGTGGCAGGGAGGTGAGAAAAAATAGGAGAGCTGCCGATCATAGCGGAGAGAAAGCGGGGAGGGGGGGAAAAAAATAAAGAATTCCTGTGATGCTTCATCCAGGCTGGCAAAATGTTTGATGTTTTCTTTTCAATAGAGGTAGGATTGGCTCTTTTCTTTGCTGAGTTGAGCTGGGTTACAGTGGGGGCAGGAACAGTATTTCCATGGTTATAACACTCAGGCAGTTCAACTTCCTGAGTTTTGAAGAGCTTCGTGCAGGGCTGGGATTCAGCCGGTTCGTACCGGCTCAGGCGAAATGGTAGTTGTGACCTGCGGGTGGGCGCGCCTACCTGCCCCAGTGCTACGCCATCCTATTTAGCTGCATTTTTTAAAAGCTGCATGCATGCATGGCTGCATTTCTTTTTAAGCCGTGTGCATGCACAAAAGGTGCGCGCATGAGCAAAGCGAACATGCATGCATGCACGCTCACATTTTCGGTGCTGGGGTGAACCTTGGATAGGACAGTGGTCTAAAGCACCCTGTTATTAACATCAGCTGCCTGCAATTACTGTGAGTTCGAATCTCACCAGGCTCAAGGTTGACTCAGCCTTCCATCCTTTCTAAGGTAGGTAAATTGAGGACCCAGTTTGTGGGGGCAATAAGCTGACTTTGTATAAATATACAAAAGTATGAAGGCTATTGCTTAACGCATTGTAAGCCGCCCTGAGTCTCTGGAGAAGGGCGGCATATAAATCAAATTTAAAAAAACAACCGGTTGTTAAATTATGTGAAGCCCACTTCTGGCTTTGTGTTTTTTTTTTTTTAATACCTTCATAAAAATGAGCCATTGGATCCCAAATGTTTCTTCATTACCCAAATCTATTATTAGAAAAAATCCTTATTTCAATGTCTCACTTGTGGTTGGGTAATGGGTTTGTGAGTCATTTGCCCTCCCCCCCCCCCAAAAAATGTACTTTTCCCAATTTGGGCTTGAGAAGCACCAGTTTAAAGAAGGTGACAGGTGTGACAGATCAGGTCCACATGTGAAGGTCCAATTAAGCTGAATTATTACACACAGGGATCTTCTCAATTCATGCGTTGCACCTTCTTTGAGTTAGATAAGGATCAATAGAATTTAGGGGAGGTTGTACTTAGTTCACTTGTGGCTATGAAGAGATTCCAGGCTGGTGCCTCTTTTAACTCCACCCCAGATTCTGTCACTCTTCCTACAGTCGGCTCTAACTTCTTTGCTTCCCTTTCAGTTTACTTATTCGTGAACCCTCTAGTTACAAAGGATTTGCTTGTGAATATTTATAAGTCTTAGTGCTTTCCTAAGGTCCCTAGGCCAGAAGTGAAATGCTACCGGTTCGCACCGGTTCGGGTGAACCGGTAGTGATAAAAACTACCAGTTTGGGTGAACTGGTAGTTAAAAGTGTGGTTTTGGTGTGCAGTGCAACTTATTCCAGTGATTGATTGTTCTAATTGTCAGGAAATTTCTCCTTAGTTCTAAGTTGCTTCTCTCCTTGATTCGTTTCCACCCATTGCTTCTTTTCCTGCCCTCAGGTGTTTTGGAGAATAGCTTGACTCCCTCTTCTTTGTGGCAGCCCCTGAGATGTCAGGGTTCCAAGTAATACACCCATAGCAAACAGAACTCCGAGGCAGGGTGATTCCTCAAAGAATTTTTATTAGTTTTATTTGGTACATCATATTGGCACAGGCTGGTGAAAACCATCTCTGAATGCTCCCGTGGTTTTCACCTAATCAAAAGCAGAAGTTTATTCCCTTCCCCAAACAATCAGTCACATGGTCCGATCAAGGTACCGTGAAGTTGCCTGGTAACTTCACTCCTCCTCTCTCCGACCACCTGTGGGAATTGTCCTTGGTTCCCAGGAGAAAGTATTTTATTCTGGCTACAAAACCCCAGCTATCTCTATTTCCCTCTCCCTATCCCCTCAGCTCCAGTGTGGCAATGCTGAAGGCTCGAAATGGCCTCGGTCAGGTCAGCTTCAGGGTTGACAGTATGCTTTTCCTGGCATATCCATCAGAGGTGGGTTTCAGCAGGTTCTGACCAGTTCTGGAGAACCGGTAGCAGAAATTTTGAGTAGTTCGGAGAACCGCTAGTAAAAATTCTGACTGGCCCCGCCCCCAACTATTTTCTGCCTTCCGAGTCCCAGCTGATCGGGAGGAAATGGGGATTTTGCAGTAACCTTCCCCTGGAGTGGGGAGGGAATAGAGATTTTACAATATCCTTTCCCTGCCATGCCCACCAAGCCACACCCAAAGAACCAGTAGTAAATAATTTTGAAACCCACCACTGGCATGCAGCGTGCTTTTGGCATGCGTTGCGCATCCGTGGGTGCAGCACACATATATTGCACACCCCGCGCATGTGCAGGCAGCAAACTGGTGGCAATCCGCGCCGGATTTCACCGTTACCCTAGGCTGCAAGCTTTCTATTAACCCCCTGCAAAAAAACCTAGATGGACAGCTGGACCTCCCAACCATCTCTCTTACTGCATCCTTCAAAACGTCCACCCTGTCTGAAAATTAGCCAGGGGATTCCTTATTATTTTGAAACAGAGAGCCTGGAAAACCTGTCAACCCTAAAGGATGCTACGAGCAATTAAAAACAAAGAAGCCTTCCATAATTTGGCCTCTTTGAGTTATGTTTCACACAGAAACATAATATTGGAATATTGCATTCAGTTTTGGTCGCCACGATGTAAAAAAGATGTGGAGACTCTAGAAAGGGTGCAGAGAAGAGCGACAAAGATGATTAGGGGACTGGAGGCTAAAACATACGATGAACAGTTGCAGGAACTGGCTATGTATAGTCTGATGAAGAGAAGGACTAGGGGAGACATGATAGCAGCTTTCCAATATCTCAGGGGCTGCCCCAAAGAAGAGGGAGTCAAGCTATTCTCCAAAGCAACTGAAGGCAGAACAAGAAGCAATGGGTGGAAACTAATCAAGGAGAGAAGCAACTTAGAACTAAGGAGAAATTTCCTGACAGTGAGAACAATTAATCAGTGGAACAACTTGCCTCCAGAAGTTGTGAATTCTCCAACACTGGATGTTTTTAAGAAGAGATTGGATAGCCATTTGTCGGAAGTGGTGTAGGGTTTCCTGCCTGGGCAGGGAGTTGGACTAGAAGACCTCCAAGGTCCCTTCCAACTCTGTTATTCTATTCTATTCAGATACTGCAGGTGGTAGGATTGCATTCTAGAGCTTCTGCTTAGATTGCTCATGGGAACTTTAACTTTTGAAGTTCAACTTTAACCTGTTGATTCATGTATTTATGAAAGAGCAGGGGCAAGTCAAGTGAATGAGTTTCCCACATTCACCCACGTATGAATTAAAGGAAAATTGTGTGTATTCTTCTTTTCCTCCCCAGTCTTAACACTTCAAGCCTCTGAACAACAAGAGGTGATATAATAGAGGGGACTTTGACGCAAGTGATCAAGAAATTGCTTCTTTTCGAAAATGGCTTTCAAAATGCCTGTCTTTTTCTCTGATCTGGATTCTATCATTTTTTATTTGAAGGAATTTTCCTTCCTTCCCCTTCCCTTCCCTTCCCTTCCCTTCCCTTCCCCATCACTGGAAGTTTTTAAGAAGAGGTTGGACAACCATTTGTCTGAAATGCTATAGAGTTTTCTATCTGAGCAGAGGGTTGGACTAGAAGACCTCCAAGGTCCCTTCGAGTTCTGTTATTCTTCCTTCCTTCCTTCCTTCCTTCCTTCCTTCCTTCCTTCCTTCCTT